>VNJV01016105.1:0-16208 GCA_008042635.1 Drosophila nikananu | reverse complement strand
GACTTGAACTGCCGACGGGTTAATCCGCTAACTGATTTAGAGGGTCTCTGCCGAGTTTGTTCTTTTCTAACTTACAACTACAAAGGTCATTGTCTAATAAAAGTTGAAAAGGTAGTCAAATTATGTCCCTATATCATTTGTACACAGTTTTGGAAATAACTAGAGTTACTTACTTACTTATAAAATATTAAACTTAAACGAATTATGTCCAGTTAAGAATCTTTTGAAATTACAAATATTTTATGCCAGGTTAAGCTATTTTGTTACCATAACAAGTTATAAATAAGGCTTTGAAATCGTTATTTGGTTTTAAAAATGTTTAGAGAATAATTTAATAAGGACCATACATATATTTCCCAGCAGTATAAATATTTATTTCATCTGAATTAAGACAATACAAGAACATGTTATATTGCAAGAAAAAATATCTAGGGCCATAAAATATTTAAAAAATGTTAAATGGTATAGATTTTCTATATTTTCTAGTAGGATTATGTTAAAAATAATATCTCTAAACCCTTGAATATTTAAAATTTCTTAGTTTCTCTCCATTTTATAAATTTAAACTTGTTTATTAAAATATTGCCTACTTTTTAAAACCAAATTTAATTTCCTTGCTAGAGCCAGAGGAAAGTGAAAGTACCTAGCGAAGATCTAATGATAAACGAAAGCAAATCGTAATTAAAATTTCCCCCCAGCCTGACAGACATGTCTTTCACCTTTGACATTCCACTAGACTTAATTAAATGATCTATCGCCGTCAGGTTTCAGCGATGGATGGAATGGATATAGATATCTGGATACCTGTTCCCGGCCAGCACACTCTCGCGGCAAATTATGGGCTTGATTGTGTCATTTTAATTGAGCCATTAGAGTTGAGTGCGGCTAATTCGTCGCCTCCCCTTGCAGTGTTTCCCGTGCTCATGTGTATGCACTGAGCTAATCATATATAATTCCTGTAAAATAATTCATGCCCACGAATCCAAACAAATTAAAGGGGGGCCAGCGAAAGAGTTAAAGAAGTAAACACACGCGGCGGCCAACTGGCTTGACAGCTTCGCCAGACAGCCCGGCTTGGCCCGGAGTTGTTGGCTTATGCCTGCTGGGCCTGTCTCTTGGCTCATTGTTGGCTCTTGGCATGTGCCTCTTGGCTTTTCTTGGCCAGCGGCAATCGACAGCGAATTCCTCAACGGTGACGACTTGACATTCATTATTACCATGGGCTCGATACACGGCAAAATAATGTAAAGCCCTTTTAATTTAAATTGAATAAAGCTGTTTTGGCGATATAAAATAAAAGACTTTTGGAAATCATTAGCTTTTTTGGCCAAGCGCACCAATAATGCCTTAAATTTATATTAAAAACCGTTTAACCATTTCTTGAATTTATGACAGTTTAAATTTTTAACATTTTGAAAAAAGTACAATAGTTATTTAAAGGCATATGTCTAGACCAACTTTGTATTTTATTCTACTAAAGAATATTTATTAAAAGGTTGAAACTACACCTTCAGTGCTTTCAAAATTATAATTATTTGAAAGGAAATATGTAATTCTAAACTATATATTATGTATTTTCGGATTATTTTAAGTGGAAAGAAGGCTTTTGATATTTAGATTTCTCAGAACTTGTTGAGAATATTTATATTTAAAATATTAATGAAACTGTTGACATTAGATGTTATAAATATTAATAACATGTAAACATAATTATGTAAATCTGTGCAATGTGAAACACATATTTTTAGATGTCAATTTACATTGCTAATATTTGTCTTTGTGTACCGATCTCACCGAGATTCAGTGGCTGTAATTGTTGTCTCCCCGCCTGGTTTGTTTACTGGTTTTCTGGTTTGTTTGCCCCGACCGACCGATGACGATGACGCGATGACGCGAGAGTTCCCGGCAGAGGTAGACCTTCAAGACGTTGATGTCAACATTATTACAACTCGACATTTGTTTAAGTGGCCAATAAAAAGAGGAACAGAGACGGCGACGGAGACGGCACCCACTTGCAAAGCGCAGGGAGTCATCGTCTGCGATGTGGGCGGAATTTGACTGATTTATGACCCACTTCGGATGCAGTTGGCTGTGGGAGCCGCTTTCTGGCCCAGACGACATTCAAATGTCGGGAAAGATTATGGAGGGGAGTACATTTTTTTACTATATATATCGCCGCACAAGACCTTGATCTTGAACTTGGGCGTGTCGCCGGGCCATAAGTTGTTTTTTTGGACTGTTACAGCATCCAAACCACTCGGCGTTTGCAGCTGGAAATGTGATTTTAATTGGATCGTATCAACAAGTTCCGGGGAAGCAAAGGGTCATAATTTTTTGTATGTTACCCCAAAGACGAGCGAATCAATCAGGCGGCAGCTGGTACCCCAAAAAATTAGAATTAAGACCCTTTTCCGTAACCTTGTCGGTCGGCTGAAGATAAGCTCATCGGCATCAACTTCAGCACTTTGGGTATTAGGCCTGAAACCTTGGATTCATCTGGGAATCGCAATGAGTATGGGAATGGCATTAAAAAATACCCAAATACAAATAAAAAACCACGTGTGCGCCGCTGATAAATGAGTTAGGGGCGTGCGTATGATTTTCTAGGGGGGTTTCCAGCATTTGGGCAACGAATTTACATTAATTAGGTGTTATTTCAGTGCTATTTTGGGGTGCTATTTGCTGGCCGGGAATTAGCATAAATCATAGCGAGTTCCCAGAACTGCTATGATGATATATGATATGTAATTTGTGCGCAATTAGAGTCCCATCAAACGAAAAAGAGCCCCGGAAAGCGGCTTTAATTGAGACCTCTTCAGCAGATCATCACCCACTCGCACACCCCATATATTTGGCTCGATTGGCCATCAATCAAAGTGTCGAGAATTCAAGTTAAAAGCAAAAGTTGAATGGCTCCGCCAATGGCGAAAACAACATCTTTGGACTTAACCCCTCAACGTCGGGTTCAATGCGAACGGCTGCCAAATAAATTAAAAACTAAACATCGGCTTTAAGATGCTCCGACTGGGGCTTAGATTCTGGTATGTGGCTTTTGGAAGTGGACAAATTGCTGGCATTAATCTTGGCCGAGTTCTGCCCCTGTCATACCTCATCTGCTATATAGATAATATATATAGTATGCATGTCGGGGGAGTTCCTGACTCGGCTAGCATATGTCGTAATCAATTAGGGGATCGCGGCTGGCCGGAATTAACCCGTTCTTGGCATAATTAAGTTGCCAGCCATGCCGAATTTGCATTAATTCCGATTCCGATTCGGTTCGTAAACAAACTCCCTCAAAATCGATAGCAAATTGCTGGCTAAATACCAGTTTGCGGTTTAATTAAGGGTAAATGTTTTTCTGCGGTTAATTTGTAGCTGTAGGAAGTTAAACATTTATAAATACAGCACACACATGCGTTTCTTTTCGTTTGACTCGCGCTCTCTGGCTTAATTAATTTATGCGCATTTCATTGATTTAAATGCAATCGCAGAAATAGCTTGGCAAAAAAATCAAATAAAACAATACAAATATATAAAGGAAAGGTAGGTCGGTAAGTATGAGCTATAAATCGCACTGCACATTTTCATTGCCTGGAATAAACGTGGTGAAAACGTGGAAAATCGTGGCTGGGCAATATAATTTATACGCATCTCTGCCAGATTCGAGCCAATCACCACCAGCAGCAGCTCCGTCTGCCTCGAATGCATTGAAAAGTAGCCGAGAAACGTTTTCACAGCTGCCACTTGGTCTGTTTGCCCAGTCTTCCCCTCCTCGCTCTCTCTTTCTCTTGATTTTCACCTGCATTTTCATGGTTCACCTGTGCGGAATCTCTCGGCAAGGAGCAGACACGTACTTTGGTGTGCTGGCTGGGACTCCTCACTGCTTTCTCCGCATCTGTCATGCCTTTCGACTGAAGCATTCTCCCTGGATTCCCCTTGCCCACGGCTAAGGATTTTTCCTATCGTCAGCAGGCAACTTTGTCCTCTCGGAATTCTTTGGCTGTCCACTGATACACATCTTTCAAACCGAAGATAGCCTTACACGGGAAGAAATGGTTCGAGTAGATGGAATTTATGCAGTTGGGAGTGTGTTTTAATAGAAACTAAACTAAATGCTAAAGATTTAAAGTAAATAGTCGAAGAGGTCCAAAATGCATTTGAAATATATATTTCATTGTGGTACTGAAATTTTCCACTTATTAGACCCCCCTCTGATTTAAACTTTAACATTTTATTCACCTTAATTTTGAAGCACTTCCTGTTGTTTCTCTGTTTTCTGTGCATTTTTCAGACAACACTCGTCACTGTCGTCGCTGCGAAAGTGAAAGTCATTTAGTGTGCTGACAAGTCATTGTGTCTGTTGTGTGGCTGTATTTGTTTGCCGTTGCTTTGACAGGACTCACAGATCCGCAGAGTTGTGCTGCGGTCCCCACGCGGCGTATGCGCGATATCAAGTATACGCAGTGTGCCAGGCAGGCAGCGTGAGGCTGCACTTTTCAATTGAATTTGAGTGCATTCAAAGTTTTCTGTTTCTGTTTTTCCGTTGCTCCGGGCCAAGTTGAAATTAATTTACGCCGAAAAAACTTTTTTAATGAGTTTAGATGAATTTTAAATGGATTCCTTCCTTTGTGGCGCTTTTAGTTCTGTCTTTTGGGGCGGTGGCAGCATTATAAATCGACCGCAGTAAAAATTAAAAGCGAAATACTTCGCCTTCCCCCTGCTCAGAGTCATAAATTCACTTTTGATTTTAAGATTCATGCGAAAGCCAACGAGCAATTCATCAGAAATCATCACAAATCAACTCGGGTGCAGTTCGAGTCCCGCAGAGTTCCACATATCAATCATTTCTACCTGCTCGCCAGGCATCCATCCGTTCGGCTTTGGTCCTACCCCAAAAGATATATGACATAACTCAGTCTCCGAGCTCTGAGCCCCCCTTCCCCGACTTTGAAACGCCGCACGTACCCGCAATTTGAACGCAAGGCCCCAGTATTTTCCAACGACTTTTCGGCGTGTGTGCATTGGAGACAACGTCATCGACCAAATAAACCCAGAGATTGAGATTTGCATTGGGCGCAGGCGCCGGCGGCTACGTCAGCATCTATATCACGTACTATATCGCATACTCGAGCGGCAATTGGAGCCGCGGCTGTCGGTCGAAGTGATGTCATGCCCCTCGAATTTATTCCACACAGAGCCACAGACACTCGACGCCGGGGTGTCCCAGCCTATCAAACACCATCAATGTTTACACGGGGAGAAAAATGTTCAATTCCCATCACAATAAAAGCAATTAAAAATGTAAAAAGTGTACTGATAGCAAACGTTTTAAAATAATTCTATCGTACACCTGGAAACATTAATAAAGTAGCCTATTGCTCACTCCATATATATTGTTTGTTTATATTTATTCATGCTTTGCTGATAAGCCAAATTCAACTTAAAATCACCTAATCTAGTTCTCTTAAAATGCGACATAGCGACCTATGATTCCATGAATATACTAATATTTTGACAAATTTTGATTAATTTAGTAATTTAGCACCAAAATAATCAGAAATAAGGCACGAGTTCATGACATTCTATTAAGAAATTAATGATGAATGTTTCTTTAAATAGAATTATTCTTAACTTGGCAATATATTTAAAAATGAAATATGGATCTGATATTATGTATTATTAGGAAATGATTAATATGTACACATTTATTTTCCTTTGAATAGGTTATAATTCAATTCAACGGAAAGAATAATATTCAAAGAAATAAATACCAAATTTATATTTCCAAGTTATTTAAATGGTTGTTAGGCAATACCAAAATCCAAAATAATTTATGAGTTCATAACTTTTTAGTAAGAATTAAAAAAAAAATCTATGTTTCTTTGAATATTGGTATAATTTCTACTTTAATCTAAAATTCAATAATTAATGGAATTTATAAAGAATTGCTGTTCCACGTAGTACTTAATAATTGGTAAGAAGCGCAAACCAATTGTTATATACATATGTAATTTCTTTGCGTGTATAAATATCTATTACCCTACGATGATAAATTCTGTTAAAGCAATCTTCGTTTTCTAGATCTGTTTTTCAACATATATTTTGTACCCGTATAGATCGGTTTGTGTGCGGATTTCATTGACATAAAACTGTCACTTGGCGTATTTTGTGCTGTTAATTTTTACGCTCCCTCGTCTGAACTGTAAAAATATTTTCCATTAATTTATTTTTCAAGTTCAGGCTGTAGCAAAGTGAGTAAACAGCAAAAAATGCGAGTGAGCAAATATTTGTGAAAATTAAGGCAGGCAAAGCAAACAAATATTGCGGAACTTTGCTTTCAGACTTCTCTGAGTCTGTTTCTGGTTTGGGCCAAATTGTTTTGCCAATGCTATCGGAGGAGTGGGCGGGCAAGGGCCAGCAAGTTGACCATTCTGCTGCTGTCCATTGTTGTCTGTGCCCCGCCTCGTATTCTTTTTCCAGAATTTCGCCACCCGAAAAACCCCCCTCATTTTCCTGCTACAGAAGCTGGAGAGAGTTTATGCCTGTTTGCAGCTTTTTGGGTGGCAGGCCACAAATTTGTCGGCGCGTGTCGTGACACACACTTGACACTGCCAGGCCATGGCATGTGGCCAGCAGGGTAATTGCCTCCGATGCAGGCGCACGGTGAGGAAATTCTAGGTGGTCACGGGGATTAGCCTTAGAAGGTGGTAGTTTTTTTAATAAATTACCAAGAGTTCATAAAATATATGCATTTATGCAGACTTTAAAGCAATGTTTTTGTATGATAACTTTTTTATGTATTATAATTTTAGTCAGAAGTTTGCATCGCAGTGAAGGAGACATTTCCGACCGATATTCTTGATCAGTCCCTCAGTTTTGAAACAATCTGAATGAAACTTTGCAGATAGTCTTTTATACTTGTATGTTCTAAGTACTATATAAATCGGATCGAACAGACGGACTTGGCTAGATCGACTCGGCTGTTAATGCTGATCAAGAATACATATACTTTATAGGGTCGGAAATCGCTCCTTCACTGCGTTGCAGACTTCTGACTAAAATTATAATACCCTGCAGGGGTATAAAAATTAAAAACTGGGACTCTATAGAAACTCCAGATAAAAGTAAATGGGGCTAGGAAGTTAATTTCCACAGTGCAGGATCTGCCTTTCGTTATCGAAGCACGCATTTGCGCCCCAAGTTAGTTTCCAGTGGCCAGAAAATTGAGGAGGACTCCGTCAGGTCCTGGCCCACTCTGGTTCTGCTTCTTTCTGTTCTTGTCGTTCGTGTCAACGATAAATCAAAAGTTTTATCTTGTTTGCTAGACCCGCACACCCACCTAAACACCCGCACGCCCCCACACACCCCCACACACACACATGAGTTGCCTTGAAATCATTTACAGGCTCCAAAAATTTGTTGCTTCGTCTATGGTTTTTGTGCGTGTGCTGCAGAAAATGTTTTGGTTTCTTGCAAAATAGCTCGGAACTTGCATTGTTCCGGGGTTAATCGCATTATGGATGTTATTTTATAGCCAGGACAAAGGGCTAAAGGCTGCTGCGGAACCGTTAGCAGGATAAGTGGAAATTGTCCCGCTCTTCCGTTTGCAAAAATTTGTTGAATTTCCGCTTCAGATTCCGCAGACGCAAACAGGACATTTTCATTCCGAGAGAGTGCTGTTTTTTTATGTCCTGCAATTCGAAGCAGGGATGCAGGACATGCATGCAAAATGATTTCCGTTTGACGGTAATTTATTGCCAACTGGTCTGCTGAATTCCCTATAAAGGGGATGGTCCCTGCACACAGAGAGAAAATAATACCCAAAATTGAAAAGGAGATTCTTGAACTTTAACAGAGGAAGTAAAGAAAATGAGCAATAATTTATTATACTTAAATTTCAATTACCTTTTTACATAAGCAAGTAATAAAAAAGGTATATTTAACCAGCTGTAATTATAGATGGTTTCTCTCACTACGTTACCATTCCTACAATTCCGCCAGGAACTCCCCTTTCTCCACTGAGTAGTACCCTTCACAGTGCCATCACCGGGGCCAGCTGCTACTACATCATCATCATCCCATTCTCTGGACCACTTTGTTGACTTTATGGCTATGCAAAGTCTGGCATATTTTTAGATAGATATATATATAGTATAGTGTGCGGTGGGGGCGTGGCATTAACGTTTTTCTAATGGCCGGCAGATGAGCCGCTCGACACTCCGATGGCCGTGTTTGGTGATTTTTAATCTATATTTAAATTTTTCACCACCAAATGTCAAGGCGAACCAATTCAGAAACGCCACAAAAATCACAAATCAAACTCGTCGATATCTGGAAATCAAATTACGTTACGTATATGGTCAGGACAGAGAAACTTTGACAGAACAAATGGCATGCAAATTGATGCTAGACATTAAAAAGCAAAAAAGATGAGGCTGAAATAAGTTAAAATCTTCGGTGACTAACTCAAGTGCAGCTATATAGCATAGGTGTGTTCATCTGAATCATCTGCAATTTTCAGGTGTTTCCACCAGTTCCACTTCGGACTTGCCACCGCCACTTTATATCCACTTCGCCGGAATATGTCTGTATGTCAGCGCTGTGACTTTGAAAACAAATTGTACAAATATTGGTCAAGCTTCAATATTGGTCGGCAGCGGCGGCATTAAGCAAATTGTGGCGCTAAGGCCACGGAAATACCAATGGGAATTATTACGTATTCGCCACGTGCACCGGCGACGACTTTTCCGTTTGCACTCCTATTAATTTATGGGTCACAAAAACGTCTGCTGCCTTATCGCTAACTTATTGTACTAGCTTGCAGTGCAGTTCCTTAAAAACATAAAAAATGCCCATGGCGATAGTGGGCTAAAAGAGAATCAGCATAAATAAATATAAGCGAAAGAGTCGGACTTTAGATTGCCGCCGCCGCAGCCGCCGCTGTGAGGAAATAAATATAAATAGGTGTAAATGAAAACCGCCTGAATCCCAAAAGATGAAAATCAAAATCGCCGCCCGGCATTGCGCAAAATGTGCGGTAAATGTTGACAACCAACCACCACATTTGTGTGGGAGGTTTTTTTTGGGAAGTGGTAGTGGTTGGTGGCTCAAATTGCATTAGCCATTTGAACTGCAGAAAATGGCATCGCTATCGAGCCAAGCTGTTGAATTATAGAATGTACTTAGCATTTTCCAGGGGGGAAATTTATAACACAATTTCATTACACGTTTGTTGGCTGAGAATTTATTGAACATGGCCCAGAGAGAATGCATAATATATTCGGCATAGCAAATTGGCAAATAAATAAAACAGACTTAATTGAGCGTAGTTAACACTCAGCTTAGATATTTAATTAAGTTATGCGAAGTCTGGGAAATGTTTTAGCAATTTCGCAAATAGATTTGAATTTGTAGTAGCTTTTAAATGCATAAATTAATCTGTTCCAAATTAATTAACTAAGAGACTTGAACGAAATATTTAAGAGAGCTCGTCAATTGAAATGCGTTATTAATGGCGCTTACGTAGCATTATATTGTTAACTAAAATCGTAATTCATTTATAATAATAGCAATTTCCTTATATTTACCTATTGGTTAGACGTCTTTGGTTTCCCTTCAGATCAACAATTCACAAATCTGCAAAAAAAGAAATACACCAGAAATCAGTAAGAAGTTTCCAGCAAAGGAAAATCATGCAAATGGTATTCCAAGAATTTTCTTTTGCCATAAATATTGACTCAATTGATGCACAAAACCAACTCTCCGAGGGCAAAGCAAAAAGCATTTTGACATATTGAGGAGCGCGAATAAAAATGCAAAGTTCTCCATTTGGCGTCAGCAAAACGCTGTGCTGCGGTCCAAAAATAATAATAATTGCAACAGAGTCCGCCTCGGATCACAGACACTTGAAAATGTCAGGGATTGCCTTGTAAACCCCACTATTCCCCCCGTAGTAGCCAAGTCTTTGATCTGGCATTTCTTTCATAATTTAAGCAACTGCATTCGGTTGGTTTTGTTTGTTTATCCTCAATGTCTGTCAGCTGGAAATGTTTATTTGGGCGATATATGGGATACAGAAAGTTGAGAGAAGAAACTCCTCACGCTGAAAACCCCTACTCCGCCTTAGGAATTCCGAAATATCTAAAAACTATGACGTAGGAGTTGGGAATGATTGGAAAATAAATAGGATAAGTCGATAGACATATAGTTCGATATATAAAGAATTCTTCATCAGTTTCTGATATTTCATTGATTAATTTTAACTATTCACCATATTTATTATCTGTTTTTTATTTATTTACAATACTAAGAGAAGATATTTCGATAATCTACCGATAATGCAAATAGATATTTTCGATAAATATATTTCTTATTTTCTTATAATACAAATATTGATTCGATACCCTAATTTTCGATATTTATTTTATTGCTCACTTTTCACTGCTTTTTCCCTTCTTTTTAATCCTCTTGAAGTAATAATATAATGTTTTGTATTTACAATTTTAATTGATCCGAATATTTAATTTATTTTCTCCCGATAATTTCGATATTTGTAGATTAGCACATCTCCAGCCGAAACTCTTGCTTGGCCTGCTTATGCAAGTTCAAATTCGTAATTATGCTTAGAAAAGTAGAAGGTTTTTAGCACAAATTTTGCATTTTTGTTTCTGGAGCGGAGGAGCACAAAAGACGCGGAGACGGGAACCAAAATACTGCATAAATTTGCCGCCAGCTTTGAGAAGTTGATTTGAATTTAAATCGAATCGAAATCGGAGCAGACGACTCCGTATGTTTCTCTCTCTGGCAAGCTGAATGGGAATAAAATTAATAAATGTGCCACGCGTTCCGCACTTCCGCACCCCCGACCGCTTTTAATTTCGAGTTTTGCCCACTTTCAATTGGCAGAAATAATTTAATACATTTCATTCGACATAATTCGCCATTTGTTTCGGCAATAAATTTCAATTTGGTCAATACAAAGCGTTGAAATGAAGCTAGTCTCGCCAAAAAATATCAATTGGTCTTAATTAAGACATTTCGTTCGCTATCCGAGTTTTCCCTTTCTGATATGGCCACCTGCCCTGTGATTAGATAGGCGGCTCCGAACATGACACCGAGCCCAATAAACCGGAGAGCAAATAGAAAGTGAGTCTCCAGTCTCACCGCAAAATTACTTTGTCAACTTTGTCATAAAAGGCTAAATTGCAACATTGTCTGTCTGCCGGTCTCTATCTATAAATATATATCTCAATCTCTAACCCAATCGCAGTTCCAATCTCTTCCTTGCGATTTGCATAGTCTCGGCACAAAGAAGCTTTGTCGGAGCTCTGCGGAAAATGCAAACAACCTGCAGTCGGGGAAGGAAAAAGTTTTTAACAGGCAAATGTCGAAGTGCAAAGAAGTCAGTGCAAAAGTTTCAGAGTGCAAGTGCCCCTAATAATATCCAAAAAGCAAACAAACTGCAAATAAATACAGTGCCCTGCTTTACTTGCAAAAGTTCTTGTGGAAAATTTTAAACGGAATATATGCTTAGACAAATAAAGTGTAGTTCAAGGATTTACACTGTACATTAAAATTAAACATTCTGGGAACATGTATATCTAGGAATATTTAAATATTTATATATATATTTCATATGTTGAAAATCTTATTTGAATTGAAATGATTACATAAAAGAGTATGTTAAAAACGGCTTTGACTGTTTGCAAAACAACAATTGAAGCATTTACAGGATTATGAAAGATGTTTAATGCATAGAAAAAATATGAAGCAAATATTTGCATAGGTGCCAAGTGAAGTTGAAAGATTTTTCTCTGAATCGGAGACAGAATGCATGAATTTTAAACTACTGTCCCAATATTTATTTAAAGGGGCATAAAATAAGTTTACGTGCTTCTCACAATCAGTATTTAAACAATTTCTGAAAAGCTACCAAGTATGAAAAGTTTTATGGTCTCAAAAATAAAATCAGCCAGAGTTAAGAGGCTTTTGTGCCAACCCTTTTTCCCTGTTAACCTATTTTAGCTTGGCAACTGCTTTTTGCACTGATAAGATAAAGCTGCGACATATAAAAATAAATGTAGCCCACAGATTCCGTCATTGTTTGCAGGTACTCAGAGATTGGAGGCGGCTGGCTTGTAACTGATTTCCCAATTCGGATACCACAGATTGTACGGTAAATTATTGTGGCACCTGTTGGTCAGGTAAACTCGTTTTCCACGCCGCACAATAACTTACAATAATTGTAATTGTTATGGCCGTTGTCATTTTACAATTTAATACAATTTGGCGGGTTGACGAACGCGCTTTTTGTGGCTAGCGGCTTCCGTGGGCCCACTAACTGGGGCCATTGATCAAACAAACGTGGCCCAAAACAGTTGACCATCTGGCTGGCAGTGCTCCTCGGGCTCTAATTACGTAAGTTTGCATTGATTGTGTCATTAGCGATTTGCAAGAGCCGGCAAAAAGTCGTGCTCTTGTCGAGCTTTGATTTTAAATGCCCAGCGGGATACTCGGCTGTAATGAGCTCTATTAGAGGTAATCATTATACTAAAGTGTTTGCAGATAAATCATACGTTTTATTGAGAGGGGAAAACCTAAGTACAAAATTTCCAATTGTCTCGATTTAACAATGGCACCCTTTCTTTCTTGCAGGTGAATAGTTCAAGTGGCTTCATCGCTCCATCTTTCAATCGCTGCTCAGGAGAAGGTGGATCAACCTGTCCACCAGTTCCGGCAGTGGCTTGTCATAAGCATCATGCCTCCCCCTGATTGCTTCCAGAGAACGGATAGCCTAGGGCTTAGAACCCAGAAGATCGTGATCCAGATGCACTGCCCCCATCCAGAGGCAGAGATCCGAGGCGGAATGCATTTGGCCTGCGTGGGCTTAACGGCGCAAGATCACTGGAGAGAGAGGATGAGGAGATGCAGACCGGAGGTCGATATCTCAATAGATTTATCTGCGCCTCGGAAACTGGAACAATTTGCTGGTGCTTTGTAGTGTGCTCCAGCCGACGGGGCAATTTGCACCGGTCCCCTGGCCAGGATTAGGGGAGTGGGAGGAGGGACTGTGACTCCGACTTGGACTTCCACAGTAATCGGCTGCTCAATCAATTTGCTGCGGGTTTTGTCCAACTGTCTCGTTGGCCCGTTTGTCCCGTCCGATTGGAGCTGCAAGCTTATCGAATTAATCGTTTGAATTAGCCCGTTTTGGCCAGAGACAGCTCAATTTGAGGCTGTGGTGCCCGTCGGCTAAATTGCGGCAATTATTTTGTTTGTCGTCTGAGCAAACAACTTGCAATGTTCGCTGCAACCAGCAACTGCAGCGCGGAATGTGCTCTCCAGCCTCCATTCTGTGCTCTGCTCATCTTGTTAATTATGAATGAAATTTATGCGACAATGGGCGCAACCGCTAATGCGAGTGCATAAATTAGCATGTCAACAGAATTGTATCACAATTTGCAGAGAGAAAATAAAGGGGAGCAAAGGCATTACATGTTTAAAGCAGCTTTGTTTAAAATATGAAGGTTTGATATACAAAATAAGTAAAATAGAGGTAGAGTCTATTTGGTACTCGAATATAAAATTATTTGGATAAATTTATGGTAATAGAAACTATAAATAAGATCCTAAAACGAGATAACGGCGGTATTTCTATTAATTTTGGTTATCCGATCTTTTTTAATTATTTACTAACTTCAGCTTAAACTGCACAGTAAACACTAGTCATAACACACTCTTAGAACAAGAAATACTTGTGGCATTTACTTGTAACCAAGCGAATGGTAATTATGTATGTTGAATGTTTGTTCAATAAAAAGCTATCTTATATTTTACAGCATGTTAGTAAAAGGCACTGCTAGCAGTAGAAAAAATTTAAGAATTACCAAAAATACTTATTAGCCAATTCCTCATGACTGTTTGTATACAAGATTAATATCATACATATACCATATATTTTTAATAACCAAATGGATTTTTGAATTAATATCTTAGTACAAGTTACTTAACCTGTCAGTCGGGTTATTACTTTAAGACTTTGTACACATCTCCTTTATTTCTTAAAGAAAAACCCGCAAACATATGAAGATTAAAAATCAAAATATAAACGTAAGAAAATTCTGTTGTCTTTGTTTGTATTCATATTTGTATGGCTAACAGATTAATCTGTTTCAATTTCACACCAACCTAAGATCAAGGTTTCCAGCTAATCAATTTATAACCATTTGATAAGCATTTATGATAAATTTTTTCGCGTGTACGCCTTAAACGGTAGCGCTTCGAGGCAAAAACATGAGATCGCAGATACGACGGGCGAGTTCTTTGTACGTCTGTCAGTTATGGAACGCCCACAATGCACGACCGAGCGGAGCTGAAGCAACATAATGCCCATCATCTCCATCATGACGATGATCGTAAAGATTGGGACTAGACACGGAGGTGGGGGGACTTGTGTAGGGGCTCTAGGAGGTCGGACAATTTGTTCAATTGCAGCAGCCTGTTGGGCGTCGCAAGCGCGAATCTGTCTGCATCTTAAGTGCCTTTTCCACTGCGACACAGTGACCTCGTGCCTGGGTTTTTCCCGAGTCGAGTCCCGAGAACTGCGCCACGAGTCCCGTTTTCCCCATACAGTTTTCCGTTCTCTTTTCGCGCTCTATGACTGATTATGCCTCACGTTTCGGCTTATCTGTGACGCGCGGAGTCTGGAGAATTTGTCATTGGCCAAACAATGGCTCCCACTTTTCGGATGGCCAGCGTGGCCCGTCTTGTTATTATTTTCCTGGAAGCCGACTATTTAGCTGCAAATATTTGCATAACTCATTAGGAGAGATGTTCGAGATATGGGGGTTATGGGTAAATCTGCAGCAGGGGGACGGGGCTCGGATGCTAAGCGTTTTGCAGTTTGTCGCGATCGCAAAAGGCGAAAATATTTTAATTAGTTTTCGGGGTGTGGTGGCGGAGACAGTTTCCCAAACGGTAGCTAATTCCGCTAAGCAGCGACGGCCTTTTGTGCTCAGTATTATGGAAAGATTGTGTAAATTAGTTAAGAAAAGTGGAGGTGGCTCGGGGGAAAAAAGTACACAGAGGGGGGGATAGGTATTGGGTGACATAATAATAGTACATATAGGTATTTATACGCTTTTTTTAGGTCTTTCACTTAGAATTATATTTAAAAACTTTATAAAACTTGGTAAATTACTACCATAAATTGTTGACAGTTGAGAACTGAAGCTATTTATTATTAAACATTTTTTTTAATGTTATAACCAAAGAGAAAGTATACAAAAATACTTTTGGTTTTAAATATGATTAATTTATGATTATTTTATGATTATTTATATCTTAAAATTAGTTTAGACTCTGAAAGGAAATTAAATTTATTGACATGGGACTTCAAATTTTAAAGTTATATAAAAGTTTATTAATAGAAAGTAGTACAACACATAAGTTTTCCAGTCCGAATATTCACTATCATAAAATACTGCTTACCTTTATTTTAAATATTAGTTTTGTATAGCATTCGCACTATTTTTCCTATTATTAATTGTAGTATTGTTTGATAGATTTAATGTTTTTAAATAAAAATGTATATTTTAAATTAAATGATTCTTAGGTCTAATAAATTAAATACTAATTCATTTATTTCCTACATTTATTCAATCATTGGCAATCCTAAAAACCTGCCAAATTTATCGATAACAAAGAAGTTTTCATTAGCCTTTGACAACACTTTTTTCCTTGACTTCTTACCCTGATTGTCTGGCATAACTTTTTCTATCCCCTCATTTTTATTGTCAAAATGAATTCCTACGAAGAAGCCTTGTACAAAGTGGTAGACCAGATGTTGGCGGCCAAGAGCTGCGGGGTGGAGAACGGCTTCATGCGTCACTCTCTGGTGGAATTGTTGCGGGACAGTAAGTAACCCCGTTTCGATAACCAAGGAAATAAGTAATCCTTGGTCTTCCCCTTTGAGAAATCCGTGAGATTGGCATTCGCACCAGCAACGCGTCCAATCACGCCGGCCGCACTATGCCCACCTTCTTTGATCTGGAGCACACCCTTGACCAGATGGGCGTCTTGGCGGCTGACCTCAAGGACATGTGCGATAGTCAAAGGCGCACCCGGCCTCCTATTCGATGTCCAGCGCCTAGGACACGGGACGAAGACTATCACAAGGTGCCAAAACCGATGCTTACCGCGCCCAG
>VNJV01016098.1:0-90438 GCA_008042635.1 Drosophila nikananu | reverse complement strand
CAGCTATATGTAATAGTCTAAAATTATAATACCCTGCAATGGTATAATAAATAAATAAATAAATGGACATTTTCCTAGTTAAAACCATTTTGCTCTAAAGGTCATCCTCGATGCTAACTAAAATCCAGAAATATTGTTGAGCTTTATGTTAAAAATACATATTAATGTACATCCTTCGCCATGTAATACAATTAAACCCCTTAATGAGGCTTGTTCATACGATCCACCAACCACATATTACAAAGGTTTGACTTTTTGCCCACGCCATAAATAAATACAGTAAATACAGTTTGTAATCGGCTTTTGCCCGGCAGACAGATGAACATCCGTAGTTGTAACGCCTAATTAGCGTTTTGTTTTTGCTCAATTTTCCAGGGGAAAAGACCCACCTTCCCGGGTGTGGGAAAAGGGGTTTTTGCATTGCCCAGCAGCCATTTTGATAACGTTAAAGTGGCGTCGGCGTCGTCTGGCCAAATAGCCCTTAAGCTTTGCCGTAACAGACGGAATTATATTCGCTCGTACGCAATTTTACGATTCATCGCCCGCCAGACGACGCAATATTGGAATCTGAAGCCTCAGGGGCCAGTCGAGGATTCTCGAATGCCGGAGCATCGGGTATTTCCATAATTTAAGGAACGAACGAACTCTTTATATGAAGTCGGTAATTAAAACGGCTGTCGCTCATCCTTCACTGGAGTGGCTGCAATGTAAATTCACCGCTCTTACATTATTAATAACTCTCGAATATTCATTGAAAGTCAACGCACTGCTCCCGCATGCTGCACTCGCCTGCGATCGAACCCAATCGAAGCGCTTCGAATCGAATCGAATAAATTAAATGTCAACATGTGTCGTGCTCGGTGCACTGCCCTCCCGGTCACTTAATCACGTTGAGGGATTTCGCAATTTGCTCCTTGCACTCCCACTCAAAAATATGATGGATGCGAATCGAACGGCGGCGGCTGGTCCTTAATCCGATCGCGTAACTCACCCTCCCCGCCGTAATTCACACAAAACTCATTTGCCAAAGCCAACTTTATTTAGTGTTTGTTTTTTGCAGCGGCACGCATTTGCGTTTAAGGGATTTGGCATTCAGCGGGAGAAAGACCATAAATATTTGCACCGCATTGAATAATGTAACACCAAACAGAGCAAAAAAAAATACAACACAAACAGCAACACAATGGTATCCTGGGAGCTTAAATGGCGACAAAACATATACGAACTTTCCCCTGGGCAAATGACGCTGTCCGCGAGCATGTCCTGGCCCTGGCCCTACAACAGGTTGAATAAATACTCGCAATTTGAAACTAAAACAATGCCGAAAAATTCACCGCACAATGGGCCTTAAAACAAACACAAAGTCATTGTGTGCCTTTGCCATTTCCAGCCCCTCGGGTAAATGTCGCTGCCATTACAAACACTTATTTTTGGGGGTATAAAAAGTTGAATAAACTGTTTGCGATACAGGTAGGAAAAATTAGGCAGCCATTACCGCCTTGTCTTAGCCACATCACTAAAATATAGATTAGATCAGCGTTAAGTGTGAAAGGGCAATAAGAAAGTAAGTAGTTTGTTTAAAAATAAGGAATTCTTATTGTAGCAATATACATTTATTTTGAAATATATTACAAGACTTTAAATACATTTTTATGGGTTTCTTTTAATATACATATTATATATATTATATATGTATATTAAAACAATTAATTAAAGGGATTAAACTAACAAACAATAAACATGAAATGTGCATTTCTTTCTGTTTACCTTCTATCAGTGCGAAAAATATGGCCTTTAATTATTATAGAACTGAATTATTTGCATAAGGTTTGAACAAAATATTTGTGGTCATGTAATTAATATAGTTTAAACAATGGTTTTACAATGTAATTACACCAAGGCCCTAGTGTATACTTTATCCCTTTATTATATGTTTAATTTGATGATTTTTCCTGTTTATTGACAATTTTAAAGTATTTAAAAACCCAAATTGTATCCTTTTAATATACAAAATGTTTTAAGCTGTAATCTAAGGCTCATTTTCATTGATTCGTCTTAGCTCAATACCCATAAAACAAGGCTTTCAGCAGGAAGCAAAACAACTGCGAACAAAACTAGCAATTCATCAAGTCACACAAATTAAGAGATGCGAAATTTAATTGCTGTTATGCTTGATTTTTTCCATCTGTGGAAATGTAGTTTTTTTCCTCCCTTCTTGACCAGGCAAGCCCAATTCAAAAGACCACCAAAGATTAATGAGCAGTGCAAACCCAATGAAGGTCTTCGCCATTTCCCGCACAAATTGTAGCTCCGCGAATCGACTGACAAGCGAAATGAATAACCGTATGTGGCGCTAATTGGCGCCTCAATGCATTTTCCGGCTTTGTAAATGCAGCACTGGATTTCCCAGAACTTTTCCCCCTTACCAATTAGCCCACAAAATCAATTTCGACCACCATTCATTTGCTGCAATTTAATGTGTAGTGGAACTCATTTATCCCCTGCATCGCTGACAACGATTTGTTTCTTGAACCTTTGCACGACTATCAACATGAAGTCCGATCCCAGGGTCATGTGTACTTCGCCGACATCGGAGCGAATTCGCATGAATGTTATATCGTTGGAGGGGTCCAGATCCCTGACCACATTCCGGGCCATGTACAGAAGGGGCTTCAGATTGGCCATGAGGAACAGGGTACGCCTGTGGCTGGAGGTCGATCGCAAGGGTAGGCCATGGTTATCCATAATTATGATGTCCCGACCCCCGCGATGGTCGAAGAGTTTGATGAAGGCATCATCATCGTAGGATCTGTTACGACTGCACAACTCCCCGAAATTAGGAAAGTCCGTTCGTTGAAAGTGAACTACTTACGTAACGACTTTCTTTGGTGTTGCTGGCCGTTTAGGTGGTTCTTCTTTGATATCCGACCCCGATTGTTTCGAAATTCTCGACATTTTGACTGAGGCCAAAGCCGAATGAGTATGAGTTGTGCGTGTACGATTATTTCAACGCCAACTGGTTGTATATTTTATTTCAATAATGAGCGATAAATAAATATTGATATTGGTGCTGCCGTGAGGACTTATTATTGTCATAGTAACCCTAGGTAAAAGTTCGGCAAGCCTTTAAAAAAGGAGAATGTATGAAAATATATAATGAGGAAATTAAAACCATACTTGCAATCATTATGGTAGAAATTAAAACCACAGCATTTGTCATTTGGAATTTGCTGAATAATTAGAATTTATAAGCTGATAGGAAAACTTTTATCCTTTTCATATAAATTCTAATATTTGTCAAATGTTAATGAATCTCTGCATTTTAAATAGTTATTTGAGTCATATATGCTCAAAAAATAAGTTCTTATTTATTATTTCAAATTGAGTTTTGAGATAAATTAAGGCAGTATTTCTTAAATAAGAACTTCAGCATGCAAATCTGTGTGCTGGGATTTTTCATCGTTGTTTTTCTGTTCGCCTTTATCTTTATCTGTTCTTCCAAATCTACTTATTTTCTTCAAGAAATCCCGTGGCACATTGTAGAAAATTTAAAGATTGCTTGGCACATTTTAAGAGCATTAAGCAATATCCGGTTTCTCTTCCTATCTATTTATCTACATACCTATTTACCTATCTATCTATCTTCAATAATTCTCCCTTCATTATTCATAATAAAATAATACCAATCTGATTTCGTTGAAAAGCAAAAAGCCTGCGGCAGTCGTTTATTTGTCAATACTTAAAAATTTGATTTGCATTTGTGCTGAATTGAATTATGGCAATACTATCTATAATTGTTTGATTTATTTGGGAATGCGAGTGCGTAAGTAGGCCAGCACCGCCAATGTTCCCATCGTCAGGACCTGGTGGCGCGGCAGGCGGAAGGTATTGCCCCACAGCTCCAGCTGCTTGATGTTGGTCAGGTTACCCAGGAGGGGCGGCACCACTTGGATGTCGTTGTTGTTCAGAACCAGGGTGTGCAGGTTTTTCATGGCGCCCAGTCCCTGGTCGCTGGCATCGAAGTCCTTGATGCGGTTGTCGTGGGCCTGCAGCTTGCCCAGACTCTCCAGTTCGTAGACGCAGCGCGGCAGATGGTCGAATCGATTGTGGGATATGTCCAGCTCCTGGAGCAGCTGCAACCCGGCCATCTCCATGGGCAGCTCACAGAGGAGATTGCAGGAGAGATTAAGGACCGCGAGCTTTGAGTACTGCGATATGTTCGTGGGCACGTAGGATATCTGGTTTCTGGAGAGGACCAGCTCGGTGAGGAGTTCGCTCAGCATGTGCAGGTCCTTGGGCAACTCGACCAGCAGGTTGCCGTCCAGAATCACAACATTCACCAGCTCCTGACGAGCCGTCTCTAAAACCTCCATCGGCAGCTCGGTGAGGTTGGCCATCGAAACATTCAGAACGCGAGTATTTCGCATGAGATATTTGTCGGGAAACGGGGAAGTCACCGAATCCACTCCGCCGCCCTGCTTCCGGGGACTGTTCAAGCCATCGCCAACGAAACTCATCTTGGGCAGATTCTCTAAAACTTAAACCTCGGTTCTAGTTTAAGCTCGAAGTTAACAATAATATTAAGAGATTTACAGGAAAAATATATAAATGCACAGAGAGTTTACTCTTATGACTTGCCTCAACTGCTTTGAATTTGAAACTGAATTGAATACTTTTCATGGTGACAGTATTTTCAAGGAACATTTATAGAATACTTTCGTACGATTTTTGTAATATGAAAGAAATATTATTTATGAATTTCTAAATACTTTAAAAGCGAGTCTTTACCTACTTTATCATTTTAGAATGCCTAATTTGAAGTGAGATTTTCTTAAGGATTTATTTCTATTATTAATTAGTAAATATATTTTCGAACCCCATTAATTGTCCCATTATCCTGGTTGAGTCATCGTCATATAAATTGTGCTGTATTAAGTCCAGTAAACTTCGAAATATCCTAACATACATTTCAAAAAAATCGTATTAAAGCATTTTTTAGGTCCTTATTTACAATCAAAATTTATTTGAACGAGCTGTTTACCAATCCAAGTGTCGTCTAATAATTCTATAAACAATACTGCAGTTATACATAAAATTTGACTTGTGTAGGTTCACAGAATGCCACAGTCTGTCAGAAAGATCTTCTCGTGTCCGTTGGCCAGGTGTCCGATGGCTTCCTTAATCTTTTGCAGGAACTGCATTCCCTTGCGCACCTTGCCAAAGGCAATCCGGCGACCATTCAGCGTCGAGAGCGGCTGGAAGCTGATGGTGAAGTTCACCGAAGAGCCGGCTGTGGCGCGAACGTAGCGACTGGGGAACGAGAGGATGCCTGCATCCACGCCGTGGTTCAGCGTCTCGAAGTCGTGCTCGATGCTGGTTAGCCCCTTGTTCCGTTCCGAGTCCATCTCGATCTTGCCCTCCAGCCAGATGGGCGACAGGGCACGGGTGAAGGCGATGGAGCGGGTGCGGTTCCGCGTGCAGACCCGCATGAACTCCAGGACGACCTGGGGGCAGGCCTCGGTGAAGAGCTGGATGGAGAGCCGGCCCTGGAGATGGCACTCTGGCACCTCAATGTCCAGGTAGATCTGCGGGCGCAGCAGCTGGCACAGTACGCCCACATCGCACTGATCCATCAGATTCTCGTAGCGATGGAGGACGTGCATCGGGATCTCGTAGCTAAAGGAATCCTGGGACTTCTTCGCCTTGGCCGCCATCGCATCGAAGAGTTCGCCCCCCTTGTGGAACTTCTTGTTGTTCTCCAGCTGCCTCTGCTCCTTGTTCCGTGCCAAGGCGGCGTTTCGCCACCTGCCACCCGCCAGGCGTTCCGGCGACTTGGTGAAGGTGCGCAGCGTGTTGTTGCTCTTCTTGTACAGAGCGGTCAGCATTTCCATGTACGACAACTCCATCCCATTGCCCTCGATGGTGACCTTCGGCGGGGGCAGGTAGGTGTTTACCTTGCCCTTGACTTGGCTCATCCGCTCCCGGTGCTGGCGGTACACCTCCCGCTGCTCGTTGGTCACCAGATTGGAACGTCCCTTCGACAGGGACTGCTTGCCTATGGCCACCGGGATCAGGCGCTGGTGGTGGCGGTAGTTGCTCCTCAGAGTCTGCTTTTTGATATTAAAGGTGTGCCTCTGCGCGGTGTCGGCCACCTGGCCATCGAACGCCACCAGGTTGGGATTTGGGTTGCAATAAACGGGATTGGTCATCGTGTAGGGACCGCGCTTCATGGCAGCCACGTATGGGGTCATCGAGCTGGGCACCTGGGGAATACTGCCCGCTCCTCGAGAGCCGCGAGTAGCATCGCCTCGGATAAACATGGTATCTTTGAAATCTTTGGATATACTTGAATTTAAGCTGCTACGGCAGTGTTTGCGGAGTGACTTGTTTGGGTTGAATATGCATAAATGTCTGACTGTGTGGGGTTCGAAAATAGAAATGTGAATGTAAAAGCAAGGGAGCTCTAGATGGGCTTACAAACTATAATAATTAAGGTTATGAAATAGGTTTGAAATTGTCTATAGAAAACAACGTAGAAGACTCAAGTTCCACTTAATTACAAGACTGCAAAATCTTCTCAAAGACAAGGATGAGGCTTGAACTTGACATTGCTTTAAATGAAACTAAACCCAAAGCCTGGCTTTAATACCTGTTATTCCCTGATGCCAAATTAATTAAATATTTATTAATAAAGAATCAGACATTCCTGTGTTGTAATCTAAATAAATAAGGAACTCATATCAACTGCCCTTTAGGAGTGTTGCTAATTCCAACCATCCTAATTATCCACGCTAATGCTAATTTCATTAACTTCAGCATAAAAACTGCTGCCTAACGGAATAAAATTCCCGGAATGTGCGGCTTCATATTCTTTGATGTGGAAAACAACATGAAATTGTGCAATCCGCATCAATTATTTAGTATTTTACAGTGCATATTGCACTGTCCCCATCACGTGTAAAGTTCAATTTAATTAATTTCAACAAATTTGAACGGAATAAACACTGCGGTGGTCGGTCGTCTCACAATGCAAACTTGTGTTCGCGTAATTAGTGATTTAATTAAAATCTGCAAGTATGCATGCCATTAAAACGGAAATATTTCCACTTTTTTTATGCAATTGCTATTCTAATTCACAGCTAGTTATCTCTTTACATGTTTTTCATTGCGATTTATTGTTTTTTTTTTTTAAATACTGCATTTGTGCGTTGCTCATTTCTACTTTTTTTTTGTGTGGCTTTCCCTATTTTGTGCCTTTCTATGTTTTATCATGTAGCGATTTCCACTCAATTGGCATTTTAAAGTCCATTGAAGCGTTGGGAAAACGGACAATTAGTGGTCATAACACTCGAATAATTGTGTCACGTGGTCTGAATAATTGGCGGAACTTCGAAAGCATTCATTGGGCATTTAGCATTGTGTAAATATAAATAGAGTATCCACTTTTTCCCTTAAGCTCTTTACAATTATCCATGCGCTTTTATGGTTACATTTTTTGCAGGGTAAACTATTTCAAATTGAAAGTTTTTCATCACATTAATTGAATGAGGGTAAAATAATGATAATGCGCTTTTTTATTACTCCTCGATTTACTTTTGCTCAAATCGGATTAAGTAGTATCAATGGCATATGGTGCCCATGTAGAAACCGATAGCGGGATGAAAAACCTATTCGAATTGCATTAATTGATTGTTAATATGGTAGGGATTTCGCGGTCACAATTAAATGATTAATGCGGTTGCAAGCGGCGGGTGGCCGAGGCAGGGCATAAATTGAAGATAAATCGGCCCTGACAGTGCCATATAAATATATGTGGAGGTGCGATATATATACGCTGTATGTGCAGCCATAAGAATCTGATGCATTAATGTGCTCTCCACTCAGCCGATTATGGGGCCATCAACTGAAGGACATCCCCCCGTCGGGGCCAGAGTGTCATTAGGGCAACGCTCTTATCGCTCAACAATCAACGTCTGCGCGGGGACAACGGGTGTGTCAGGGATGACGGGCTCCTCTGGCCCTAGACATTGAACCACTTAAGCGTTTTTTGTTCTCAAGTGTCACTCCCACGGCTGCCTCACCACATCCACCTTCCATCCATCCTTGCCTTGCCTGGCTATATCCATCAACCACTCTGCCCATCCGTCTCCGTGTTTGCCTCCACGTGTTTTGTACATTCTCTAGTGCCCTCGCATCTTGCATTCATATTTGGTATTCATATTTCAGGGTACATCTTAAAAATGTGTCAACAATAAACCCACACACAGCCACGCCAACAGACAACATCCGTGCGGACAAGTGACTGCAATTTGATCAAATACGTATGCGTTGCATCCCAGCTATTTTATTTATTTAGCCCACATCCACACCACACCATCAGCTCCAGTTCCCAGCCGCAGCTCCAGCTCTCGCTCATGCCATGTGACAAATATCTAGCCCGGAATGCCTGACATCCTCAATACACCGCCGCACTGCGGATGTCCACAGTGGAATGTGGAGCTTCCGGGGGCTGTCCGGATATATATTCGAAATAACCCGATCGGGCGGGAGCATATAATTTAAAGTCCTTGAAAGGGTTCAAAAGGAAGATATTCTTTAGGAAAATATACATATATAAAGAAAATCTAGGGAATATTATGTAATGATTTCAAAATGTTAAATTTTCGGTAGAAATAAGGAATGAATACGAGGAACTATACTTTTTTAGTTAGCAGTATCCGAAATATACACGTTGAAATTCATGAACAAAATATAAAAGTTACAAACTCTAAAAAGCTCAAGTAAAGTTTAAATAAATTTGATTGAACTGTAAATTATGTTTTATAGTTAGAATACAAATTAAATGATAACCTGTAACCTATAGTATTTAGAAGAAAAACTTAAACTGCTGTTAAGAATAGCTCAAGATAGAAAATATATATCCTAAAAAATACATCAGTTTATTTTGCATATGAATTCTAGAGTGCCTTTTATCCATAACAATTTGTGAAGACTTTATATTAAATAAAGCAAACATTTTTCATGGAATATACTTTATATGATAAAACAAGATAGGAAGCTAACTTTGGCAAGCTGAAGTTTGGTTACCCTTGCAGTTTGAAATTTAATATTAAAATCGTGAATAACTTTGCCAAAACTGTATAAATTTCATATCGGATAGCTTTTTGGTAATTGTTTTTTTGAACTAAAAATTTTGAATATTTCTTTGACAATTTAAACGATGACTTACATCGTCTTACACCTCTTACAAAATATTGAATAAAAATGTACATGATTTATATGGTCCGTGACTCCTTTACTACTTTGCATTCTGCTGACTAAAAGTTTAATACCCTGCAAGGAAATAAAAATATATTTAACTTTAAGAAAACACACAAGTAAAAGTAAAGTCTCTTTGTAAATGGTAGACTGCCCTTTATCCAGACAATATAGCAATGAATCTGACCTTGTATGCACGCCGCATATCGCCCAATTATTTTCCTTGCTATTTTCTTTATGGACGAAAACAAAAGCCGGAGCCGTTAGTTAAGAGCATAATGGATCATAAATGCTTTGGCTGCGAAAATGTGATTTTATTCCGTCTGCACCGACGCGTCGCCCGCCGCCTCCATTATCCCGACCAGAATATGGCATATAGCATCCAGCATCTGGCTTATGGAACCTGTCTTATTGCTCCCAGCTCATGTACGTATAAGTATGGATGTGTCCCAGGCACACAAGTGTGTGTATTTTTATGACATTCTGTTTTTTCTCAGCTTTTTGGTCGGGAGCACTTTGTGTTTGTCATATTTTCTTTGCGACGAGAAACGTCAGGGGAAAACGAGACTTGAGCCGGATTGGGGGGAGGTTTCTTTCCACACTGACGAAATCATGTAAATGGAATATGTGAGTATTTAAGCTGAGATTTGGCTAGGGATAAGCCAAGGCTTGGTCAGAGGTTTACCATTAAGGCATTAGGAAAAATTATAAAAAAGTAACACCAGGCTTTCCTACATTAAAACCTGCAAGGAGGCACTTGCCTTGCGAAGGAGCAAGCGTTTAACTGCGAGATTAGGGCTGCCGCCGCCTATTTCCTTCCAATCCATTTAATCAGCTCTAATTAGCCCATTGCCTGCTCAGTTCTGGCTTAAATGCCATCAATTTTGGGCCCATGTAGCCATGTCCGACAGTCGTTGAGTGTGTCTGGATTGGTTAAGCCCTAAAGCCATCAATTAATTAATGGCATTAATGTCTTAGCAGTAGCTCTCGAAACCAGTAATTAACCGAGTTGACAAATCAAGTTTGTTCCCCGGGGACGAGGGTATAAAGGCTTTTATCAGTTAGCAAGCGGGCTTAATTAACAATAAGCCAAGGTGTTAATAGCTCGACGACAAACAGCAGCAGCAAACCCAAAAGTTAGATCCTACACCTGCTCGGTGCTCGTCCCGAAAATGTCGCCCGAAAAATATTTAATCTAATTCGGCGACGAACACGGAGGAACTGAGTTGAACGGATCCGTGCCAGGCCAGGTGGGCGGGTCGTCCATCCCCCCTTCTCACACATTAAAAAACCATTTCAAAGGTTTAGGCTTTTGGGGCTTAGGCCTCGTCCTGTCCTCCATCTCATTTTGAGCCCACAAAGTTGAGCACCTTTTCGGGCAAAGCCCAAAAGGTAAGCGAGGCGAAGTTGTCGTGCCAAAGATGAAGAGGCCCGGATACAATTTTAAGTATCCATGTAATCCTTAAACAATTTATTAGCCAAGGGAGCTCACGAATAGAAAAAGCCAATTAGGTTAATGTGTCGAAAGAGACCCAGACGGTTCTTGTTCTTGAGTCATTCTAAAAGCCTTTACCCTTAATTAAATATCCTGCTTGTTTTGCAAGGTCTTAAATTGTGTTTAAGCAACTCGAAGCGACGGCTGTGATTTGAAGACATTACAGAATTCTTGGCTAACCCCGATTATTCAGATGAACACGATCTATGTTTGATTCTGAAAGGTGAGGGAGTTAAACCTTAGCAGTGGCAAAACCAGAATTTCCAGCGTTAATTAAATGCTTTGAATGGAGCTGCAAACTCCATTGGTTCGCGCTGCAGCCAAACCATTTAAAGGAGGACATCTGGGGAATGCAAACACGTGAGGGTACAATTTGGGGCCGACATGCAAATATGCAGGGTCCTCCTCCAGTTCCGGTTCCCCCTCCTGTTTCTCATCCTGCTCCTGGCAGGGGGCAAAAACACGAGTGTTCCTGAGACACTCACAAAGGGCTTGGCACGCTCTCTCCGTGAAGCGGGCTCAGAGGCGTTCGAGGCTCCCACAGAGTTGGCTCTGAAAAGCCATTTATCAAGACATTGCATAACAATGGCGCCCTGTGCAAGCCATAAAGGATATTCAAAACGAGTTAAGCTTTATGATTTGAACACGTGTTAACAACACATAAAAGCGGGCAACGGGTTGGGCAAAGGCAAGAGCCGGAGCCACGTCCAGAATGGGAATCCGGAGAACTAAAACTAACCCTGAATTGTGCGATGGATTCACTGGGGCAGCAGTAATTGAATCGTTCTCCGCTTCCCGGAGACTCCACTCACTGTCGAAGTTTAAAAGTGTAAAATAAATAAGTGCTCTTCCGTTGGCTTCCAAGGCAGACGTGGAACTCGGTGCCATGATAATTTATACGGGAGCCCCCAACAACAAACATAATAACTTTTGAATGGGTGAAAATATTGCCGTAGGACATGCCCTTGCATGCAGCTCACAAATTGCACGGATCATAAATTAAAATCAAAAGCAAACAGTCAAGGCGAATGGCAAAAAATGTGCTAACTTTACCCAGGAAAACTATGGGAGGAAGCTCGTTGTCTAAATTTTATATAACATTAGGTAACTTCAGGGGTTTTTCAATGATTTAAGGTTTTATTTTAAGTGTGATATGATATGTATGATTATGGTATCTAGAGAACCTTTAAGTGGATATATCTTTCCATCTAATAGAAATTATAATTGAAAAACCAAAGGCTGTTCACAGTACAATTTTGATATCCTAATTCAATTTCTTATTTCTAAATATTTGAAAAAATAGCTATAAAAAGATGACTCTATTGCGGATTTTCATACTTTAACGTTTCAGTACCCTTAAATATTTGTTTAAAGCTTCCCCTATTCATTTTATTGGCAGTTTCGACACTTTTCTCTGACAAGTTCTGTTTCCTTTTTTCAAATTTTCCCACAATATGTCTCCGTAAAAGATGGCGGCTTGGCAACTTCCGTTTCACATTCCACGATTAAAGACAAACACCACTTCCCTCAGCCTGTTGCTCACATCCGCAGGAAAATAATATACCCAGACGGCTAACGAGTACCGGGTAGAAAATACAGACATACACCCGAGCACATGGTGAAAAGTCAAGTGCATGCAGGAGCAGCTGGAATGAAAAGCCGGGGGAAAAGCCAAACACAAAGGGAAGGAGACTGCCACAAAGCAGCTGTAAAATAGTTTTAATATCCGCTGGCAAGGTTCATTGTGTTTGTGGCCGCTTGTTTCTTCTGTGTGCCTCACCTTTCTCTCATTTCTTAAGCTCTGCCAGCTGGAGGCTTTCCTTGGGCTTTCCTCCGCCGCCGCCCTTCGTTTTTGTCACCTGCTCTCCTTGGGCACATGTGTGTGGTTGCTGTTTTTGTTGTGGCAACTGCTGTGTGATTGCACATTCATAACATTTCCTATCAGCCCCTCAGCCTTTGAATGCTGCACTGCACACAGGCCCTTTGAATTGGAGCTCATTTTTTCCCCATTTGGCTTGCGGAAATTTGAACGGCTGCAAATCAAAGTGCAGAGAGTGTCTGTCACTAAATAAACCTTCATTTATTTATACACACTTTGCACTCGACACGCCCTCCGGTTCAGAGGCGTCGTTCCTGCTTTCTTGCCACTCAGGGAAATGTCCTCCGAGTCACAGCAAATATTTTGTGAAGCCGACGTCCTTGCCATCAACTTAGGACTCCCCAAGTTTCCCGGTGCGTGTTTTCCCGGGCAACCTTTTAGGCAGGCCGTGCAAGCTGTGGAAAATCCCAACAGTCGCATGCCACAATTTGCTGGAAGTTATTCCTGGCCAGCCAGACAATTAAGAGGTCACATTTTCATACGTGCCGTGGCCGTCATGGCGAAGTACCGAACGCAAAACTAATGATGTGGCTCAAAGGGGCCGCAATGTGTGGCTAAATAAACAGGGCTTTGAAATGCAATTTACTGGCAGTGTAGGAACAGGTTGGAGTGGGAAATCTAGTGTGAAAAATGTAAGTCTGCTACTTATTGTAAAGTTAAAATAGGTACTAATTAAAATAAAAGGGAGTAAGCTCTTTGCCTCATTTAATTTCATATTAAATATTGACATGTTAAAATGTTTTCTTTTGATGAAATAACTATTGTATAAGGTTTTAGTAAAACGCAATGCTCGCTGAGCTGCAAAGAAGCTTTCTCCAACTAATTCTCTGCCACGGAGCTACAAAAAAAACTTGTTACCTGCATGGAAAATCTGCATAAATCCCCGTTAACGATGTACCATCACGTGACAATATGAGCACAACGGAAACTCAACATCCGAGTTATCCCTGGAAGTGGCAAGTGGCAAGCCAGCAGTGGATGGAAAATTGTTGCAGTTGCTGTTGCAGAGAGTCGTTGAGTGACTTGGTAACCCCATCTTCCGGCCCCGTGCCCCTTTTGCCAGGTGCTTAACTTACAATGCTTACACGTTCGCTTACACTGCATATAGATTGGAAATAGCTGCGAGAGGCAGGGCAAACAGAGTCACCTGTTGAAATCTTGATTTAGCCTTAAAGGCAGTTAAATGAATTATCGCTTAGCGTCGACACATCTATTTTTTTGCGGATTTTCCGTGTGGCTGCTCGAACTCTTTGAACCACAAAATGTTCCTTGCATGTCGTCATCCATTGGCTTTGAATTTGTTTGCTTACCTACTTTATTTGACTTCTTTTTGATACATTTTCCATCTTTTGTGCACGTACACTTGGCTCCCACCGGGTTAGGAGCAATAAAGTCACGTAGAAATACTTACTGAGATGAACTCCAGACGCTTGCCCAATTTTTAAAAAGAAATGTATATATTTTTGTATACCCTTTTGGAGGGTATTTTAAATGGAGTATGAAATGTCAGGTTTGTTGAATCAAATGAAAACTGTCACAGAAGAGCTATTTGACTTAAAATAAATAAATGGTTTATAAAGGCTTAGTTAAACATTATTTTCATGATCCCATGATCCCCGATAATGTGGGCTGCCTGACGTTAATTTCCTTTCTAGAACTTAGCTTCTTTTGTACCACATTTAGTATAAACTCGCATTCAAATTTCACTACACTTTCCACAAAACTCCACAATCGATATTGCACCCCGAATTATTGCTTTTCAACTCGAACTCCAAGTGCTGCACACAAGCCAAACCAAGCCAAGCCAGGCACTTGGCTTAAATCAAATTGCAGAGCAAAAACACAATTTCAGCAAATAGTCAGGAGACTGAGGAGAGAGGCTCCAGGAAATCTAATGAAGAGGGCAATCGCACGCAGCTCGCACTGATTGACTTCGCAGGCGAATCGCTTTACAATGGAGTAGTAGTAAGTATTTGCAGGAGCAAAGTTAAATAACTGCGAGAATGGATGGTCGTAAAGGAAAAAAGAGACCTTTCAGATATTAGACTCAGATCCCACGACCACAAAACGCGAACTGAGCAGCGCGTAAATCTCCGGTTGTGATTGATAAAAGTATGCAAAGTTTGTTCTCGTCATCAATGAAACTTTATCGCTATTCGTCAAATCAAAGTTTTCTTTTCCAGCACTCAGAAACACAGAGAAATTGCGAAAATCAAGCTTAAAGTTCTCTGTATAAAATATACAATATAAGAATATTTTTCTTCTAAAATAATCCTACTGTAAAATAGGTTTCTCTATCACTCAAGAGCTCAAATTCTATATTTAATGAAAAGCTCTTACACTCTTTTGTGACGCTGTGAAAGAATTGTTTTTCCAAACATTTCCACCAACGCTTCCACAAATCCAGTGGCTAAATGGAGAAAATTCTTTATTTTTCTGCTGGTTGTTTGCCACTCGCAGCTTAAAAATATTTTTATGCTCTGCAGATAAATAAAATGTTGTTATATTCCCAGCGAGGCCGGGGGTCAGGCCGAATATAAATATCCAGCTGGCACATACGCAGATATTCAGTGCCATGCATGCAGGCATTTTTCCGAGGCATGAAGCGAGAGTCGAGTGCCGTTTAAATGCAAACAATTTAAGGACGTTTTTGGCTTACAACGGAAGCTGGAGAGCCCGGATGTGTATGTGTGTGTGTGCATGTTTTTGTTGTCGATGTTGCCACCGATGTTATTGTTGTTCCAGTCGCCGCCACCTGTCGCCCGAGGAACCGGTGCCCTGATATTTTAGCTCCGGCTTTATCCACATCCGCGTCCTCATCTCGGGTGCTTAAACGCGCGCACACGGCGTATGAGTAATCCACATGACGTATACGTATTTCGCGTACACGTTCCGCCCCGTTTTTTTCCCCCTCATCCATATTCTGCAAGCGCAGCTGCCGCCGCAAGTTTGTGCCAAGTAAATTAAATTTTAACTGTGAGTTTAGCTTAAATGGAAAGTTTCCGATCTCCAGAGCGGCGGAAGGAGAAGTCTGAGGGGGAGGGTGGCTAAGGCGCCCCCCGCCTTTCTTAGTTTAGTGGGTCTTAATTAAAACGCGAAACTTGCTCTTCATGTGTTTTTGTGCGCCTCTTGATGCTTAATTAAAATACTTATACGACATGTTGTACACGGCTGCGATGTGGAGTGTGTCAACAGCTGCCAGCTGCCACCTGCCATCGTCCAGGTGTCTGTCCCACCTGAATGGAGACCCTCGTCTCCCTCTCAGCCTCTTGGCTCTTCTCTGCCCCTTAAGCTGATTCGCGACAAAAAGTGCGCAATCCACGCTAATTTGCCATTCCCTGCGAGGTGACACCATTAGCTGGCTTTGCCGCTTTGCCGGGCTCTTCCCCAGAGATGAGCTACTTTACAGCAGTCATCAAATGTGGCTGCGAAAAAGGGAAAATCCCTTTCCCTTTTAACTGGTCCGTTTCCCTTTTCAATTTGCCGTTGAGTTTCCTTTTGGCTTTCCCCCTTTCGAAACGGCTTAAAGGCTATCAGGGCAATAAATTGAGCCTTTAAATGCCATTTCCATATCAGTAAATTCCCAAGTTCAAAATCTTCCTAATCCCCTGGAATATTTTAATTAAAAGTCGTTAGTCTTTTGCTCAGGAATTTTGAGGCACATTGCGTTCAAGTTGGCGCTTGAAATGAATTATGTTAACAGCCATCCGGTGTGTGTGGGTGTGTGTACCCGAGTGGCGGTAAATTTCTGCGCCCAAATGTTATAACCGCATTTCTCGTTCATTTCAACGTTTTGCGGGTGTCGCGACTGCGGCTGGCGTTTTATGGCATTTCTTTGTACAGATTTTGCGGCTTGCGGATGCCGCATTGACGATGACAGACAAGTGACTGATCCCCGCGCTGCGAAGGATATGCTTTATGGGATAGGACACATAAGATGTGTTCCTGCTCCTTCTCTTCCTCCCATTCCTGGCCCTGCTCCTCAGACTAATGAGCGGATGGGGCCCGAAAGCTGGCGGATTAAGCCCCGAATTTGTTGTTGACGTCGTCGTCTGGCTTAAATGAGTTTACGCGATTCCTGCTCTTCTGGCCTGAACTATAACCGAGAGAGAATATGCCAAGGGAAAATGCAAATATTAACATAAATTTCAAGGGCTCTAGCAAAATGGTTAATGATTCCCAGAAAATAAAAAACGAATTATTCTTTTGCTCTAATTGTTAAACAAAGAATTAAATGAAGTCCTGAATTAAGTAATGAGAGACATTTGACTACGTATTATTCTTCGCTAAACCTTTCAAATTTAAGGGATTTACTTATGAGTGGCTTAATCGTCGTCTGACATGTCTTCGTCATTGCAAAGTTCAAACCGCAAAAACAAGGGGTTTCGTGGGTTAAATGTCACTGCCTCCGATCGCACTCATAAGCGAAAATTCCTTAGGGATTTCCACCCCCAACTCCGCCCTGCGGTTACGCACTCGCTTTGAGTGACAATGTCTTGTTAGCCAAATTGGATTTAGCGCGGTTAGCTTAGAGCGCGTATATATATTTATTCATTCGAGCTTCAGTATGCATATAGTATGTTTTTTTTTTCCGGCGACAAGGAAAGTTGGAAAAGGGTTATCAGCACGCCATCAGAAGGCACTCCGATCCCGGACAGAGGACCTCGTCCTTCGGTTTGTTTTCGCCCTTCGACTTCTGCTCCTGACGTTTATTATATTGCATTATGCCCGCATTTGTATTGGTATTTATGCGCGTGCTTCTTGTGGCGGCGTTTTTATTTTATATTTACAGGGGTCCTCTTTGTGGCAAGAGAGTGTGCGTGTGTGGGTTTGTGGGGGTGTGCTAATTTGAAATGTGGTCGCTTGACAGTTTTATGTGTTTGTGTGTCACCGACACTCGCAGGACAAAATATATCTATTAGGGATGAATATTGAAAAGGACGAAGGTAAAAGTTCCTTAAAAAAATATGATGCTACATTTTATCTCACATTTAACACGTGCTTGTAAAAACATAGAAAAATCTGTGCATTAAATATACATACGCACTATATAAAAGTCACATATTAACTGACCTAAATACTTTACAAAAAAACTGTCAATGAATGTATTTAATTGAATGAAAGCTACAATACAAGTACTAAATAGTGTCATAATACTTTAAAATATTACAAATTTAAATAATTTACAAGAGCTTTAAACCCAATTCGAAGAAAAAAATATAACCACAGGTACATCAGTGTAAATAAAAATGTTACAATGCTGATATCTCCACATTAAAAAAATATAAGTAAACCTCTTGCCATCCCTAATATTTATGCTTGTCACCGGATTTTCCGATTTATTTTAATGTGTTTTCATTCTTTATTTATTCTTCATCAATGCGGCATGCTTTTGGCAACACATGCAGACGCCTGACTATTTATGAATTATTTATTGATAACAAGTACGAATAACAACAAAATGGGGAAAAAAACGAAACGACAAATACGGGGTAGACGACTGGCAGTAAAGTTTTGTCCTGGCTTTGACAGCAACCCAAAACTTGTGTCGAATTATCCATTCAAATTGGCAGCGGAAAGTTTCCTCCAAGAACTTTCCCAGTCCGAAAGCCACTTAGCCAGCGGAAAGTCTGCAACAGAATTTGACACAAGTCGGCTGATAAGTATGCAATGCAGTGCCTAAAGTGCCGAAAGGGTGGACGAGACATCCCCCGAATACATATATATCTTAAGCCGAATTCAATAAGGGCCGTAATGAAGCCCGAAATAAGGCAATCAATATGCATGGCCAGTTGTAATTTACAGCTAAAACCGATGACAAAAATCCCTAAAAAAAACACAACTCAAGCCAAGCGCCAAAGGAATTTATTTATTTCGATTTGCATATTTAACATATTTAAATGACGAAGACACACGCTCGCGCCGTAGGTGTTCCGTTCAGGAAATAAATGGCGACATTATGCGGTAGATATGCGGCCTCTGGTATTAAGCTGCGAAAGGAAATCTGATCGGTGAAGGGAGCACGAGATAAACGTAGACAAACAGGCCAAAAGGCACTTAAATATACACATACATTAAGCGTATACATCTTTATATAATATATATATATTAAAAAAGAAGAAGTACAAACATCCGAAAAAAGGAAAGGCATAAAACCGCCAAGTAAATGTCACTACAATGTGAAAAAATGAAGATGAATGCGAAAATATTGCGTATCCGCCGCGTTGGCATCGATGCCGCCACTGCGGGTGGCAGCCCTGTTGTTTGGCTTTGGCATTTGTGGTGACAACCCTCGACACACCCATCATCACACCCCACTTTATTGCCCTTAAATCCGATTTCAATACTTAAATCCTGCGGCACACAAGTGCGAAGTTAAGTTGTGAAAAACTTCTGCCATTTCACTTTCGAATCAATTCGAATTTATTTTATTATATACATACTGTATATGTTTGCGTTGAGATTAGGATCGCAAATAAATGAGAATAAATAATAAAGTCGAGAAAATCAAATTTAAAACCATGCTATGCGATATAAACTGCAGAAATGCAATCAATGTGCCTCGAACTTTATGCAGACTTCCCGCCGGCTAATGGAATTTTGGGACAACAAAAAAGAGCGAGGGAGGCATTAAAAGAGTGAAAAATACTCCATAAGTATGAGAAACTGCTGAATAAAATGTGGAAATAAATCAGCACCGAACTTTGGTGGGCGAGGACAACAAATTGAAGGAAAAATAATATTAACTCAAGAATTAAATCCAACTGATTTCAGGCAATACTTCGACGTCGTCTGGATTCTTGCTTATTATAAAATGAAATAAAAGAAAAGTTGAACAAAGGATGCGGACGGATAATATCCTTCAAGTTGAAGTAAGGGACACTAAGGCTGTGAAACAAGAGATAAACAAAGCAAATACCAAATCGCTTAAGCGATAAGGTGACGGGATGAAACAGAAGTGAAAAGAAATAAAAAAAAGAAGAGGAAAAGTGGAGACAGTAATCCGAAATAGCCATCACCGATGAGCTTGTTGCGGGAAGGTTCAGAGCCGGATTTCGCTACCAAAAGTTCATTTTTGGGTTTGGTTTGAGTTTGAGGTTTGGGGACATTGAAAATCCCACAAAATGGCTTTGCGGTATGAAAACGGATTCAACGACACTTTAAAAGGATTTTTCAGATGATTTTTATTTAATTTAATGCAGAGACCTAAAAATCTATATATAAAAACGCACACCAGTATGGACAAATTAAATATGCTTTAGCGGAAATTGATTCAACCGAAAAAGTTCATTGAAAATTGATTGAGCCTAGAAATTGTTTGATTTTTATTGCTGCCATACAATGCATAAGTGGTCAAAGCTTTTACTGTTAAATTCCCAATCCTTTTCAGTAAATTTGTGCCATGTTTTGCTACATAACGAATTAAAATAAAATTGTTTTTTTTTATATTATTATAACGCATTTAAAAAGGTCAGGTTAAAGATTGTTTGAATTAGGAAGAATAGTAATAAACAACAGCACAATATTTCGTATCAATATTTAATGTTAAAACAGCTTTATTTTTTTTATTCCTTTAGAACTTTGCTTTAATATTTGTTTTCTACACCTATGGTTGCCATTGCCCTTGCCCAGGAGCAATCAATAAATCATTTCCGCTGCCGCCAATTAAAGCCGATTCCCTGCCCATCAAAACTTTATCAAAAAAAGCGAAAAAATAATTCAAAAATAAATCCTATTAAGCTAACAAATCGCCGTGGGCGTCAATATGCGAATAAATGGCTCGGAACAAGTATGAAATATGGAATCATAAAAGTTAAAGTGTCTTCAAAAAGAAGTGAGGCCCGAGACGAGCTCGTCCCAAGTGCCTTAAAGTGTATTACATTTCTCATTCTTTTCCGGTGCTCTTTGTTTCTTCTCGGCTTTCCACTCCGACTTCTATTCCTGCAGAATCCATTTCCCCGCGATTCTCGGGGGGATTCCCGCCGCCGACGCTAAGGCGACTTATGCACGACAGAGGAGAGGAATTACACGGCCCGGCAACGTGGGCCTTGGCTTGAGAATTGAGACCTCAGACTACACACACAAATTATGATAAGCACTTAAGTATAATAGGCCGAGGAGCAGCAATCAATGCGGGATCCCGGTTTCAAGTCGGAGCACCAGCTCCCCAATGACTATTCAGCGAATGAAAGTCCGGCGGACTGTTTGCCAAGTGCATGGTCAGATCCGGGTTTCCCTTCAGCAAACAAAATCACTTAGACGGCTGTCGACAATTTTGCTTGCCAAGTTCTCCGCCCGAAATAAAATTTGCAAAAATAATAGAAAAGTCTAACCGAATAACGTGCCAAATAGTTGTTTTACCGCCTCACCCTCTCTCAGTCTCTTTCCCTTTCCATAAAGTTGCACACATACATATATGTATATATTATTATTTGGAAGCGAAATGGTGAAAGCAGCGAAGAAAACAGCACAGCAAAACCAGCCGGAAAATGCCTTGAAATGTGTCATAGACATACTTTGTAAATGGAAAAACTGAAAACTCCGGCCAAGTCCAAATAAATTATGGCAAACCAAAAAATTAGTTCGGGGGCAGCCCACACGCATTCAGAGATATACACAAAACAAATAACAATCTAGGAGGAATATATACACTGCGAAAGGTCATTGAGTTTGACTAACTACCAAGCGTTGTCGGGTTTGTTTGGGTTTCGTTTGCCAAAAAATAAGTATTCTCGGGCACAAGCTGAATTGGAAATAATTTGGTTTTAGCCCATGCCAGTGGAAGGACTCCCAGAGATTTTTGTAGAAAAGGGAGTGAAATTGCAGGACTTAAACTGCAGTCATTGGCTGATAAACTGGTTGCGATAAAGGGGACCTGGGACAACGTGGCTAAAGCATTTGTCTGCCCAATTTAAACAGCGCCCAGAAGGCAAACAGAAACCTGCACAGCTCGATTTTGCGGTGTCCCCAGACATCCCCTTGGCAAAGGACCTCTCAATCCATACCATTGGACTTCAGTCTCAATTCCCTTGGACAACCCGACGGATGAATGGAGGACAACGGCCAAACAAGATGCAGAAGGCGCCTATTATTGTTTGCCATTGAAGCATCACACGGGCCTCCGCCTCGCTTCGCCCCGCCTCGCCTCGGTACGCCTCGTCGCTCCGAAACCCAAAACATCGACATCGACATGGTCGTGGACGTGGATTTGGACGTGAACCACTCTGGCAACCACCACAGCGGAAATCAAAACAATAGAGGCCAACCCCGAAAACTGTGCAAAATGACCGATGAAACGGCCAGGAGGCTGTGAAGTGGGGGAAATGGGAAATGGGGCAGGGGAACGGATTCGGAAGCGTGCCAGCCAAAGTTCCACTTCAAAGTGCAAGTGGTAAGTGGAGAATGAAACTATTTCCACAGCATTTGCACTGTAAAAACGGCAAAGTTAGTCTTACATTAGCCAAAAAGACTCAGTAAATGAAGAATTTAAAATAAATAATCAATATATGATTTAAAAAAGCACTGCCTTTCCTAAAATGAATTAAGCATTTTACTTTATTTGTATGAATTCAGCTAAATAACCCAATGTATATTTAAGATATTAATGTTTACCATCTAAGACCTCTTTAAAAATATACATTTTCAAATGCTTAGAATTGGATACCATTTTTTAAAGAACCCTATCTTTAGTGGGATTTTATTTTACAGCTGAAGCTCATTTTTTCGCGTGCTCAATCATCTATTCAAACGTACTTTAAGCGTAGCTTAAATTGGGAAAATGCACAGCTGGGAGTGCTGTAACTTTTGGCTGATTACGTACTAATTACCAATGGGATATCAACTTGAGGCGAAGTTTTATTTCGACTCCCCGAGGAGTCAGCTTGTGACATTGCGTATACGCCGCGTGGGACACGCACAGCGGAAATACAAGCACGTCGCATAACGAAGCAATTAAAAGGAGAAAGTATGCAAATATCAACTGACCAAAAAAGGAGCAAGAGCTGTGAATTAATGTGGCGTCAAATTGAATGACAAGCCGCTGCCAAAAGGTAGAAATGAAAGCGAAAAAAATAAAATAAGAAGACACAAAAAAAATGCGAGGGCGCAATGGAATTAAAGATGCTGATGGCGACGATGAGTGAGGCGGCAAAAGAAATGGAACGACAATTTCATTTCAAAAATGCAAGATGCCGTGATGATGCTGATAAAAATGAAGTGGATTCCTCCCGGAATTCTAAACAGCTGTAAGAAGAAGGATCCCAGCAAGGAGTCCTGGCAAGAAATGTACCGATGCAGGCAGGCAGACAGCCGTTCTGCTCCGGATCCCTGACGAGGGACTGGACACGGGCAGACAGGTTGGTGGCCGGCCGAAGGAAGGAGGACGGAACCTGTGTCACGTTTCAGTTAGTCAAATGAGATGAAGAGGTGGCAGCGGGACGGCAACAGGACATTGCTGCGGGCTGGCTGGCCAACACAAAATGATGGAACGGAATTACATAAAGAGCTGGCACAACCGAGTCTTTCTTAGTCTTCCTTCGATTCATTTCAGACTCGTCAAAGGGTTTCCAATGTCCTTCCAGAGTCAGCAGAAAAAGCATAAGAAAGGAAACGTTTTAATTGAATATTCCAGAGGCAATTTCAAGAAGTAGTTTTAAAGCAAATATACATAAATAATTGGCAGAGTCCTTTGTTTCGATTCGATTTTTATCTGCGTCTCGGTCTCAATTACATTAGAAAGTTGTGAACACCATTTGATTTCGGGCAGTCATGAATTTTATTTTGTAAGTGATTCATTTATTGCTCAATATTGCTACGAGGGTCAGACCGACTGAGCAATGATAAATAAAACAAAATAAATGCTTCGTTAGAACCTTTTGTGTGCCCTGGATAATTTAATATTTTCTTTGACACTCGAAATCCAAACAGTTCCTTGGGCCATAAATGAATGCTTTGTCATGATTTCTTTCATTACAGACCGACACCAAATGACAAACCACACACAGGGAGTGGCAAAGTCAACGGACGACTGCAAACACACACACACACACACAGTCTGGGGCAAGTTTAATGAGAGTAGAGTCTGCCCTCCCACCCCACAGATATCCTGGAATCCATATATCCCGCCATCAACTACTATACAGATCCCGTCTGTGTGTGCAAATTATTATCCCAGCCGCATACGTACATATATAGATATACAACGTTTGAGTGTTGATTTACATTTTTGATTTATTTTATTTATTTAAGCTCGTGCCTTGTGCCTTTTGCCTTTTGCCTTGTGTGCGTCGTCGTCGTCGTCTAGGCCACAGAAATGGCAGAGGCAACAAAACGGGCCAAAAACCAGCTAGCAAAAATATTGCTGCCCATAATTTTCATGGTCTCATTCGTATATTTTCGTATTTTTTTCCTTTCGGCTTTCTGGGGATTTATCGCAGATTTTGTTCTTTACGTAAGTGTTTTGTTTCTCTTTTTCCACTTTTTTTCTGGTGTCCTAGAAAGTATTTCACAGATACAATCGGATCCAAGCTACTTGAACAGAATAATCGTCGGCAGATCTCTGCAAATGTTTCAATGGCTTACTGACTCTTACAAATACTCCGATTGCCCTGGGGGTTCAAATTACTAGACTACTGAGGTGAATGCATTCCGGTTTATATTAAATGGTTCCAGGTTTATGTTTTCCATTAATCAGACTTCCTTGGCGATAATTATTTGCTCTAAGAAACTCAATCATTGGTTAATTTCGCTCCAGATGACGCAGTGCATCAGTGTTAAATGGGTCGTTGGACGTAAATTATATTCAAGAGTCTGCCAAATTTATTACCAGTAAAATTTGTGTTTACTGCTCGGGCGGTAATTATTTTATTTGCCCTGCGGCGGTGGCTGTTTATGGCCAGATGTATTGTTGTTATTTTAAGGCAGAACTTCCGCAGACGATGGACTGTGTAGCCCAGATAGAAAGATGAACTGGGGAAGGACTCGACCTCGATTTAAACAGCGTTGATCTCAGCCAGACTCCACTGTAGTTCGGCCAAGTGCTTTGTGTATTTTTCATAATTATGTGTGCATATTACTCATGAGCAGCCAAGAGCAAACAAGGACAATGCCAGATGCAGGGGCAAAGGCGGAGGCGAAAGTGGAGGCGGAGTCCAAGTCTGGTGGCGCAGAAGCAACAGTAACTAGGCAAACATTTGCCGTATATTACGGCTAATTTAATTGACTTGCCAAGCTTGCTGTTGGCCATGTGTGTGGTGCTACGTGTGGCTTTGTCCGCATTTATACGGACCAACTCCGATACCTCATGTTTGTCCCTCGAAGCGGGTCGGGTCCCTTTGATGTTTTGGCCGAGAGAGAAAGAGAGTGAAGGGAGTATGTCGGTATTGACATTTCGAGGAAATATTTCAAAAATACCAGACGGCAGTCTGTCCAGGCCAAGCGAACAATATTGGTTAAAGGTTATGGCTGGAAGCACACGGGCACTGCCAAAATCAATTGCAATCTTTGGGGAATTCCAAAAAGGAAAGAGTTGAAAATCACTTGAAATTGTTAACAAAATTAACTTCTTAGAGTCTGAAAATTATGGAAAATCCATAATATTTACCAGAGGATTACAAAATAAAGTGTGAATAGAGATTGATGTCCTGAAAAACCCTTCCTAATATTTGATAAAACATTTCCCTCAGTGATCAAATGCCCAGACATTAAAGGTGAGAGATCAAAAATGTGTCTGATTGCATGCCCTTTCAACCGGAATGAAATGCGTACATCTTTGCCACTCACACAGATATCTAAGGGCATTCTCCGCGACCAGGACGACCAGGACGACATGTTCAATTTCTGGTGCAAATGTTTCGCAGGATGTGTGGGAGCATGGAATGCCTCCGGCATGCCTTTATATTCACTTAATTATAGATGCGACACGCACATTCTGGGGTATTGTAATGTGTCCCTGCCCAGAACTGTGAGCATATTTATGCGCCTGGGAGAGCCAGCGGATGCGAATGGATGCCAAATGTGGGTCCGACCCTTTGGGACTCCTTTTTGGGGGCTCCTCGTGTCCATTTCGTAATGGGGACACGGAGCTGCCATAAAGTAGCAATTACCACAAGTATAACACATTTTGCCAAAGGTACATGCAAATGCCCAACAAAGGACCACACAGAGAATCTCTCAGGTCTTTGGAAATGTCGGCTTTCAGTTGGCTTCGGCTCAATGGCAATTAGGTTTTGGCCAGACATAATTGGACTTGGCCAGGAAATAAGGGGGAAATATGAAAGCAAATGGCATTTATGATGGAAATAGGAAATTCATTAAGGGGGGCGCCTAATGCAAAGAGCATTAAGATGAGTTAACAATAAATACTCTAATTATAAACATATTTTGAGCAAAGCTTTACAGCTTAACTTAAACTAATATTTCAATTATTTTTTATGTTGTGACACATTTTATAAAATTGTATAGCCGGAATTGTGATCCCTTCAATTTCTATTTATCCAAAGTCAATCTTAATTCAAGGAAAATGCTTCTTGGCACATTAAAAGCAGTGCAACTTGATCCAGCAGTTTGTTTTCTCTTCCTTCTTTCGATACACAAAAATCCTTTATCTTTTCACACAATGCCAATCAGTTTTGACGAAGAGCAAACTGTAGTTTTCCACAATTTTTGTGTTGTATTTTTTGAGAGGGAAACCTGAGAAAAATGCGGAATTTTTGCCGGAAATCGAACTGCATCTGCTGCACTTACCATTCACATCACACGTTCAATCTGTTCACTTTGCTCGCGTACACGTAGTTAACCAAACAGGGATCGAGAGGCTGCAAAAAGTTCGAATTTATTTTTTACCGCGACCTACACGCTGGGCTAGGCCGAGCCAGAGGAAAAAATATATATGTATATGAAACCGCGGCCTAACTAAATTTCGTTGTCAAAACTTCAATTGTGCGGCAGCAGTAGCAGTACGAAAAGTTTGGCCCAAAACATTTTGACAGGCATCCCGGGACAAAAAAAAGACTTGTGAGTCCGGAAAATGCCAACGTGTGAGGCAACCCGAAGCGGCCGAGTTTCAGTTACGAGAGCGCACTTAACTATCACGGCAAACTTTGCAGCACTTAACAACACTTGAGCGAAACTTTCGCCAACTCCAGCCGCATAGACTACGGACTCCGGCCAGCTAGTTCGGCAACGCGTTAGAGCCCTTAACTGTGGCTAATTCGTGGTCATTGGTCCTCGTCCTCGTCCAGCCTGCATACGTGTATTTTTTGGCGTCTTCTCCCTCAGTTAACACCGCGTTGGGACGAGCCGCTCGTGAGCCGTGCTTGCAACCGCCTCGTCGAAGGAATCACCGCAAACTGTCTGAACTTAGCCAAGTCCCCAGACAGCAGACTGTTGGCCCGGTCCAGTCCTTGGCAGCAGCGGCAGCAGCATCCTCCTCGGTCCAGAGGAAACATCGCCTGGATTCATGAATGGTGCGATGTTTTGGGGAACGCTTCGGCAATGGAACGCGGCCCGCGCATGCCCACGGGGCGTATGCAAGATTTATGACAGTTGCGCGGCCCGAAAGACATCGAACACGTGGCGGGGCACCAACAAGTGTGATAAGCGTGATAACGCCCGAACGCAAATTCAACTGTGATTGTTTTTCGGCTTTTTTTTTGGTTTTGGTTTATTTTTTTGCACCCTTGCGCTGTGTGTGTCTAAGGTCAGGGACGATGACCGCAGGCCGCGGCGACACAAAGTGACGTGAAGACTGTCAAGAACGAAAAGAAAATGAGATCGAGTGTATTTTATTTTAATAAATTTATTAATATAACTTCTTAGGAGATTATAAAATTCACTTAAGCTTTAATTTTACAGAGAAATGAAAGGGAATTATATTAAACTCTCATTTAAAGCACCATAAACTTACGTTTAGTCCAAACAATGCTGTTTAGCAGAAGTAAATTACATTAAAAACTTGAATAATAATACTCTCAATTTGCTAGAAATCTCTCTTCCTTGAGAAAACAATATCCCGAGGCACTGTTTTACGAAAAAAAAGCTTTGCCCTCGCCTATCAGCCAAATAACTCAATTAGTTTAACATTTCAGCTATCCAGCTTTTCCAGTTATCAAAAGTCTAGAGCTAACCAGTTATCAGGCCCACGTCAATATATTCATTCAGAAATAATGCCGTAAGCAGATAAGTTCCGGCATTATAGTATTTTTCTTATCAGGCATCAATTGTTATTCAATTCTGCTGGCGGTCACCCTCGGTGGAAGTTAATTAATTAGCTGGCTCCGGCCTTGCGATGACTAAGATGGCTGGCAAATGGGGCTATCGGGGTATCCCATCAGTCCGACAAGTTTGCGGTGCGATCTCCGCTGAACGGGGGAGTTGGATGCACTCGGGGTGTGGTCGTCTGATTATAATGCGCTTTATTAACTGACGGCTTCTGTCACGCCTGAGTGGGCAAAGCGACCGACTTTGAGGGGAGCCGCCAGAACGGACGTCCCGAAAACCGCCAATCAATTCGCCCGAGTGCCGAGGCATGTGCATCCGGCTGTTGTCAAGTTCTTAAAGAGGACTTAGGAAGGAAGTGACCCTCGTTGCATTTGCATGCCAATCGGGAGCATCTTGTCCGCTGCACTCTCTGAATTTTCTGCATTTGCCCCCAAAACAAATTCAGGAACTCTTTAAGCCATTTCGCTCGCCTTTTGCCCGTTTTCTGTCTGTAATTTCATGTTAATATATGCATGCAGCTGAACTCCCGCCAACTTTTGGAGGTGGCACCCCCACGCACAAACACACACAATGCAAATGGTGCAACAGGGCGTGGCTTAGGCCCCCCCAAAAATATTGCAAGAATAATAAAATGCTGCTGCAGCGGGGAGTTCACTCCAAAAGGCCAACTAGTTTGCAGAGCGATTTGAAAGCAGCACGGGGTAAAATTAAAGTGCATACATGGAGTGAACTTGGCTTAAATAGCTGCATAGAATGTCCACTTTATACACTTTAAGGGTTTGCTTTTTGATGGACTTTAAGCGTATAAAATGCAGTAGATACAAATATCAAGATTGCTTAGCATATCAACACGATCTGACAGCCTTCTAAGAAGACTGTTTTATTTAATTAATATTTTTGTCAATGATATAAATCAGATTATCAAAAAACCGTCTATTCAAGTGAAAAAGACCCCACATTAATTCTCGACCTGCTCCTTGCCTATTCACCCACCTTTCGAAGGGGTTCCCGGAACGCTCCGATTTGGTAATTCGCTATAAAATACGGAAGTCACTCCCATTTCCAACGGAAATTAAAAATTTTGTGGTCTGTGGAGATTAGGCGAGCCCATCATAACAAACATCAGCTGATGTTGCCACCCCACTGAGGGAGTACCGAGAATTCTCAACTAATCTGGCTTTTAGTTTCGGATAAACTTTGGACTCTGTTTCGTCGGATTTCCGATTAAGTGCGAAATTGATATGATAAACGGACGCACCCAAGGCGATATAAAAAGACAATGGCATTGGCAATGGGAGCTCAGAAGCGAATTCAAACTGGACTAGCAAAATGCCGACCAAGGCAATTTTCCCCACCTTCTACAACAAGGAGACAAAAATCTGGAGCGGACCGCCCCGGGCCACGCTTTTCGATCCCAACACCTCCGTTGGCCAGGTCATCTTCAACTCGCTGAGATGCTGGCCAACCAATGTGATTCAGGTAGGTGGCACTGGAGTAACCTCCCAGGCAGAGGAGCCGCAGGGTCTGATGAGCTCGATTCTATAAAAGTAGATCAACGACGACGATGGAACCGTGCTGACCAACGCCGACATGCTGGCCTACGCCACCCGCATTGCCCTGTACCTGAAGAGCGAGGGCCTGACCCAAGAGGATAGGGTCGGCATTTGCGCCAATTCCGGCACCTATGTGATTCCCCTGGCCACCGCCTGCTTCTTCCAAGCCACGCCCTTCCATGCCGTCAACTACTCCCGGGAGCCGGGCATCATCAAGGGCCTCTTCTCGGTGACCAAGCCCAAGATCATGTTCATCGATGGTGCGGACTATGAGAAGATCAAGGAGATCTCGCAGGAGTGGTCGCCAAAGCTGATCACCCTGACGGGTCGCGTGGAAGGTGTGACGAGCATTGAGGATCTGGTGAAACCGCATCCCGCCGAGAAGATATATACGTGAGTTCTGAGGAAATTCTATATGTTAGTAATTGCATTTAATCGTTTAATCCTATCACCTGTAGACCCGCAGCCCTGGCCAAGAGTGGTGACCAAATCGCCGTGATTCTGTGCTCATCCGGAACTTCTGGCCTGCCCAAGGCCGTGGCCCTCTCCCACCGCCATGTAGCCGCGACCAACTCGTGAGTGTCGGGATTACACTTCCTCATTCTCCATCCTAACCCAAACACTCCTACTGCTATCCCCAGACTGTGCATCAGCACCGATGTGCTGTACACCAGTGCCACCATTGACTGGATGACTGGATTTTCGATTACCATCATGAATCTCATTTGCGGCTTCACCCGCATCCTGTCCAGCAAGCCCTTCAGCGCAGCTACGGCCGCCGGCATAGTGTCCAAGTACAAGGTGACCTGTTTTGCCATGGCTCCCTGGCAGGCCTACGAGATGTATACCAGTCCCCTGGCCACTCCGGAGAGCCTGAAGAGCCTCACAATATCCTTCGTTATCGGTGGCTGGATATCGCTGGCACTGCTCCGTCGCGCCCAGGAACTGATGCCCCATTGCTACGTGATGTTCTCCTACGGAACCACCGAGACCGGCGTGGTGACCGTCAACTGCGACCAGTCGCTGGAGTGTGCGGTGGGTCGACTGGCCCCTGGAATGAAGATAAAGATCCATGACGAGAACGGACAGCAGGTGGGCGTGAACCAGACGGGGGAGGTGCTCATCGACATTGGGCTCAAGTGGGAGGGTTACCTGGCGAATCCGGAGGACACGGCAACCACTCTCCAGAACGGGTGGATCAACCTGGGCGACCTGGGCTACTTTGACGAGGACAACAACCTGTACCTGGTGGACCGCAAGAAGGACTTGCTGAAGTACAAGTCCAAGCACTACTGGCCCAATGAGATCGAGCAGGTGATCGCCGAGCTGCCGGAGGTGAAGCATGTCTGTGTCGTGGGTGTTCGGGATGAGCGATATGGTGACGCCGCCGGTGCTTTGATCATCAAGAAGGAGGGCGCCGATATCAGTGCGGAGAAGATCAGTGAGCACGTGGCCCAGAAGCTGGTGGTGGAGTACAAGCACCTGAATGCCGGCGTCATCTTTGTGGACAAGTTTCCCAAGAATGCCAACGGGAAGGTCATGAGGAGCCTGGCACGTCAGGTGTTCGAGGAGACTAAAAAATAGGTTATCGAGAATGAAATCCCACCTTAAATAATTAATTATAATTTAATAATTTTACAAATGAGTTACCTGTCCTTAATATAATGCCCAGAAAACAGTAGTCTTTGTCTCAAGATTTATGTTATAAAAATATAATTTGATAATAGTCAAACGAGAGTTTTTTATTTTATCTTAATTTATTAGAGTGTAAATATTATTGGTAAGTTGTTAAAAAGATTTCTAAACTACTAACGAAATTAATCTTTGATTTATAAATGTATTAACACATTAATGGTCTTTTTAATAAGTCTCTAATTACGTCTGTGAGGGTTTAATTAAATCGAAATACTTTTAGCTTGGATAAGATAAAACTCATATCAGATTAAAACTACAATATTAAATAAAAACTTCATTATATACATAAAATACAATATAGATAACTTTGAATCTTAGACAGTCATCAGCCCATCAATAAATTTAGAGCACCGAAACAATTAAATTAAACTAAATAAAAACCTTTTATTAAAGCTTACACTTCAAATGGAAAAGAATTGCTATTTAATGGAGTCCACGCACTTGAAATAGGACTTTCAACCACATTTCCGGTTTCAACAGTCCGCATAATGGTCAATTTCCGTGCGAAAATTGCCAGCACTTGATCCCTGCTTTTATATACGAACACCTTTTGTCATGGCAACTGCCGCCGCGCCAAATGCAACAATTTACGGTTATGAAAATGAAAATGAAAATGAAAATGTCGGGCAGTCCGATGTTGCAATAATTTACCTTCCGGTCGATAGCGGCATTTTGTGTTTCCGGTGGCTTTGAACGCTATCGCAACCGCTGTTTCCGCCGCTGCACATTGGCCAATCTGCTCGATTTGGCCAAGGGTTATGCGCAGCTCGGCTGACCGGGCGAAATTTCCCGGAGCCGTAGTTTTTGGTCAAGCAAATGCAATGTGCCACGACCCGTTTTTGTTTCTGGGTTTGGGAGAAGTGGGAGGGGCTTGAAACTAGAGTGTCCTGCGAGTCCTTGCTGTTCCCCACATTCAGCCATCTCTCTTCGCTGCATTCTTGGCCGGCCGTCGTCGCCATCGTAAATTATTCAAATTTTAAGTCGTAAATAAACGCGCATAAACATAAACACAATCGTTGCGCTGAGCTGAGGGCCTGCTGCTGCCATTGGCCACGCCCACAGGACATCTTTCCAGCTTGGAGAGCCGGAAAGTGCCTCCACGAATTCTGTGGCAGATTGTTCAAATCGCTGGCTTCCTTCTCGGCTTTTGCAGCTTGCTGGCTGGAATCTATTACATTATTTCGTGTTGCCAGCAACAGATACTTAAGTTTCAGAAAACTTTCTGATTTGTTTCGTTACAAATTTATTTATTTAATTAATGCCTTTTGCAACAGTTAACTCATTAAAACTATCGCTTCTATGACTGTCTAAGGATCATACAATTGAGATTGACATGGACTCACGCACGAGTTGGTTTTGGGGCTTAGCTCGGCTCACACACAACGGAACGGCCATCACATCCAATGTCCAACCTGCCCTGAAGACCGAACAGTCCTGGCATTGAAGCCTGGTGAATGTACTCAAGACTTTGACTCGACAAGCCATTTGCAATTATTTGATTGACGGACACTTTGGGCTGGATAACTGTGGGCCTGGAGGGCTCCGATTACTCCGGCTGAGTGACGTGGACGCCAAAGACTTTATCTGCAGAGGACGCACAGGCAACCACTGAAGGTCGATGACACCAGAACCCTTCTAGCTAGTTGGAGGACGGTGCCTTACATCTAATTATTCCGCATTAAATTGGTGATGAAGGTCAACAGATGCTTATGCATATTACAATTTACCACAAAGTAAACGTAGTTAGGTCTGAAATCTAAGAAATGGTAACCACAATTGTCCTATCTGAACTGATTCCTATATTTCCCATTTTTCTAGTCTTTGAAATCCATTTTCGTGCTAATTCCACCGTGCAGTTGGCTCTATTCACTCACACACTCACTAATTATGCCATCGCCGCAGGCAGTGCACCGCCACAGCCTCCGCTCACAAACGATGTTTACATGCAATTACCGCTTTAGTGTTCCGCTGTCAACTCGAAAGCGCTATTTGCCATTGTTTATTACATGCTCTCAGCTCGGCTCAATTCGGTTCCATGCAGCTCCTGCCTTTGGGGGTATTTCGGGGGGATTTCTGGAGCATTTCATGGAGGATTTCACAGGAATTTTCAGTTGGTCCGAGGGGCGACAGAGGGCTATCCTTCTGTCGGTGGCATTCTTAATTGCATTGCTGCCAGCCATGTATCATCGCAGAGCCATTTCAGCTTCCCCGTTTCTGTGTTTTGGTTTTCGCTTTCGCAACAGCATTTACAGGAGCAGGTAAAAATGTCCTGCGCTAATGTCGCAAATGTTTGCGATTGGCTTATGACTCTGCTCGAGGCGAAACAGGGAACACAGCTGAGTGCAGGGAAGGACCAAGGATGAGGTTAATTCAATTTATATGGACTCTACAAGGGTTTAAAGTTTAAAGTTCTATAAAAATTCTTAAAACTTGTAAGCAAGCTACATGAAATTCTTAAGTTTTTCATTTGAATTTTTACTAAGATTTTGTCTTTAAGAATTATTCTGTCTTGGTAATTATCTTTCAATACCCCACCCTATCGTGGCTCATTTATAATTTGACTAACAGATTTGATAAGTCAATTAAAACGCTGAGATTTAAATGTTGCTGGGAAGCGTGATAAACTTCTGAGACGTTTCCCAGAAGGACCAACGCCCTGGGCAATTTGGCAATGAATAATTCATGGCCACTCGTTGTCCTGGCCTACGCGTCGATGATTAAATCAAATCACTTCAAACTCTCTCAAGGTCGCAGGGCAGCCCTTATCAGCGAGGGGCAATGTGCAAATGATGCCCGCGGGCCGAATTACCAAAGCAGTTGGCTGCCTGGCAACTGTCAGCGATTTCAAGGGGTTAATTGTGCCGTCCAGCCTTAATTTACTGAAGTTTTCAGCTATTTGGTGAGGGTCCAAGGGCAAGTCAATTTCAGTTTCCTATTCTCAGTTCGTTGCTTTGACAGGAAACAAACAAACTTCCAACTGACTGGAGTTGGAGCCGAGAAGGTCCCAGAAGGTCAAAGGTTGCACAATCGAAAAACAAAGAAATAAATAAGGAGGTGCCCCACAGGCAGACACTTATTGGGCCCAATTTTGTTATTAAATTACTCCAATCCCAGGCCGAGAGAACAGTATTTTCGAGCGTCCAGGAGAACTCCCAGCCTGTCCTAGGCTTTGGCTCCATTTTGCATTCGTTTTCGAATGCATGGACCACAAATTGAATCGACATTTTTGTTCAAGAGCACGTTGTGCTGCTGCTGTTTGCCATTTTTGGATTTTGATTCGTATTTCCATTTTGGTGCATTGCCCATTTGCTTTTAATAAAAATTCATCAAAAGTCAACAGAAAACAAAAGGCACAAAACGTGGACGGGAGGGGCAGGGAAGTCGTGTGTGCCAGAAGTCATAAAAAACAGGGGCGAGGGCTTGGCCAGAAACAATGGCAGTGGCGTGCAACCGGAAACGGAAGTCGACGCAGACAAACACCAGATACGAAAAGGGCGCCATGGCGTAAGGGAAAAAGGGGGCGAAGGCTGAAAGGAAAGGCGGAAAACGAAGAGGATAAGGGCCAGGCCAGGGCTCAAATGGAAGAGCGCCCAGTGACAGAAGGAATAAGCAGCCTTTTTTCTCAGACGTTTCCATGAGATGATTTTTAAATAAGCAAGCACACACACACACATACCTCCGCACTTTTATGGCATTCCAATTTGGGGGAAACAAAGAGATGCTCCAAAAACAACAAGGCATCCTTTCGGCCAAGGACTAATAGGCACACAGCCTTGACAGCACGTCCCGGGAGGAGGAAGCAGGAGCGAAGCAGCGAAATGGCAGCAACCATAAACGAAAATGTGTAAAAAGCTTAAGCGGCACTAAAAGATCCTACCCAGGCCATCCAGCCAATGGAACCGCCATTCGCAGCCAGCAACCCACATGCCACATCCCGCATCCAACTTCCAGCGAATAGGTACTTAATGGCCGCCTGACACTGTGGGCAGATGTCAACATGTGCTTTTATTATCAGAAAGTGCACCGGCCCCCTCTCCCGCCCAACCGCCTGCTCCTCCTGATCCTGGCCACGTGGCAGGACTCGAAATGCAACTTAATTAAGAGCCGAAAAAGGAAGAGGGGGGCAGCACCAGCGGCACCAGCGAAGGAAACTGCAGCTGGCATCTGCGGCGGTTAATGCCAGGCGGCCATAAATCTGCCGAAATGCACGGCAAGCACCAGAGATCTGGTGGCAGGGACCAGGGCGCTAGGGAGAATGGCTATATAAATATACGACTGCCGGCGATAGCCAAGCGAATTGCGACTTTTATGACCTCAGCGAAGCGAGTGAATTAAATGCGAGGTAATTACATATTATAAATGTGTTTAGTTCGGCGATAGTTTGCCGCCAAAGGAAAGCTAGTTATCACAATGTGTAAGGCGGGGGAAATTAACAGGGAAGCTTAAAGTTAAATTGTAGGTTAAATCTAATAGGATTATACACATTTCATAGTTATATTTCAACATAAATTTTATTCCTCCAAATATTTTCTAGCTTTTATGTTCAAACTTAAATTTAGAATAACGCTTAATACTCTTCCAACCGCTCACAAACGGCCTCGACGAACTCTGAGACCGTGGCCTCCCCGCCCAGATCCTTGGTGCGAATGTCCGTGTCCCGGTAAACGCCTCTTATGGCGCACTCGATGCGATCCGCAAACTTATCCTGCTTTATGTGGCGCAGCATCAGGACGGCGGAGAGCAGGGGACCCGTGGGATTGGCCAGATCCGACTTCATCCGGCAGTCGAAGAGGGTGCCCTGTGGGCTAACGGAGAAACCGGGACAGATGCCCGGCGCACCCATCATGCTGCCGGCAATGACCCGCATCACGTCGCCGTACATGCTGGAGGAGGTGAGCACATCGGCCTGCTCCGGTTTCATCAGCAAATTCAGGCAGACAGTGTCCAGGTAGCGATCCTCGAACTTGATCTTATCCTTGTAACCGTCCGCATGTCGTTGCATGGCCTCCAGGAAGTTGCCGTCCGTCATCTTCATGATGTTGGCCTTGTGGGCCACCGTGATCTTCTTGCGGTTTTTCCGCGAGGCATAGACGAACACGAAGCGTGCGAGTCGATTGGCACCTGCGGTGGTGCACACCTTGATGGTCTGCATCACACCGGGCACGACGTGGTGCTCGATGCCCGAGTAGTCGCCCTCCGTTTGGTCCCGGATGATTAAGACGTCGAACTCGCCGTAGGGCGAGTCCAGGCCCTCGATATTCTTGCAGGCCGAAACGTAGGCGAACTGGTTGAACTGCTTGCGGATGTGCCGCTGCCATTGCCGGCTGTCCACGGGTCCCTTCATTCCCACTCGGTGCTTGCGCAGACTCTCGAGGATCGCTGGAGCCACCTCCTCGGAGTCGGGGGAGGCCCGGTACTCGTCATGGACATCCCACTCGATGGGGGCCTTGGCGGCTTTGATCACTTCCTGGACGGCGCTCATGAGCTCTGGACCCACGCCCTCGCCATTGATCAAGGTCACTGTGGTGCTACAATTGGGGAAGCCGTCAGACTCCCCAAAATCTCCCTCGTCCTTGCCTTTGCCTTTGTCGCTTTTCTTGCCCTTGTCCTTGCCCGTGCCCTTACCCTTGTTCTTATTCTTTTTCGGAGGATTAACCTTAGCCTTTGTTATATCTTGCTTGGGCGTAGTCTTGGGCACAGTCTTGGGCGTAGTCTTGGGTGTAGTCTTGGACACAGGCTTGGACCCAGGCGGGGACGCAGGCTTGGACCCAGGCTTGGGCTTATCCTTGTCTGTGTCCTTGTCCTTGCCGGAGTACGGCCGAAAGGTAGCGGCCCATGATACCAGCTGGCCCACTCGAAGCCTCCTCACGAGGTTCATTTGCTTGTTTTTATTTTTGGTGGGGTTTTTGTGTTGTTGCAAGAATCTCTGGCCCAAAAATGTGATTGGGTCGACTGACTGGGAAAGCTTTGTTTACTTGGGCCACGTGGTGTTCATTCTTCCCCGAAAACACTTGGCCGCAAATTGATTTGGCAGCGATTCAAAGGCTCTTCCATAAATCCCCGACTTGGCAGTGGCTCCAACTGGGTCAGCCATGGATTTAAGCAGCGCTGTTCCGCTTTAATGCCATCGCCCCCCCTGAAGAAGAAACACCTGAAGGCAGCAGGCGGTGGGTGTGAGTGTGGGGGTGTCCTCTTCTTTCACCTTCGTCCTGCGGCTGTGTAAATGTGACAAATGGCTTGTCACCGCTGGCCCGTGGGCCGAACCGCGACGACGACTGCTGGCGACAGACAAATGTCTCCCTCCATGGGCCTCAAAGAGGGCGTGGCAATTATGAAGCCTGCTGGCGGTGATTTTTCACACGGCATCAGAACAACAGCGAGGGCGGGACGAAAAGGCAGACCATTAAAATCTACGACCATTAAGCGCAGACCACGGGGAACCGGCGACAGGTTGTGAAATAAATACTCAGTAATTATTTCGAACTGATGCTGATTACGATTTAAGAATTATAAATTGGCTTTACCAGATTTTAGCTGACTGCAAATTAAAAGCTTTCATTTCCTGTAATCCTGGTTAATATTGCAAGCTGAACAAATACTTTTCATAAGGTTAATTTATTTTCATTTTGATTAAAGACAAGGTTTAACCTTGTAACATTTACTTTTAAGTTGAAAATCATACGAATTTCATTGCCTACTAAAACTAGTGTTGTCTACAAAGTCAGCTTTTCTATTATCTTCTGTCGACAGGATATTGAATCCTTGAAATACTATCTCTCAGGGAACATAAGGAATGGAAGGGATTCCCTTGAATGTGTTTGTGTCCTTCCGTGCTCCAGTATCATATTTTATCGCGTTTTGGCCTCTATATTGACAGCTTCCTGAACATAAAAAGACGGCAAAGTGCACTTCGCCAACAAAGTCGGTGCAATGAATGGGCAAACTTAGGAAAGTTCGTGTAAACATTTGCCAAAAGCAAACTGCCAAGGAGCCAGTAGAACAGACACAATGTGTGAACCCAGGACTATTATTAACCCCCGAGACCATTGTTCATTGTTCCGCTGTTCAGCAAATTGAATGTTGAAATCAGGGCGACGGACAGAGAGGCCTTGAAGGGTGAAAGGTGATTTTCGGATTGGCATATTCAATTCGACGAGATGTCTAGATGTCAGTGTCATTGTTTAAATGGCATTTGAGTCGAGTTATTCCACTGGGGATTGGATGACGCCATCTCTTACCTTTGGGTGAAGTGAACAGAAACCAAAGATTTAACTTTGTTTAAAAATATATATTAGAAGGAGGTGCTTTATACTTGTAGTTACTTTATTAATTTCCTATTTCACTTTACTTTCTGCTGACGTAATATAAATATTTTTAATATATATTCAAAGAGCACCCTCAAGCTTCCCTATTTAAGTATATTCCACCCTTGTCAAGGGCCAATTGTGTTCGAATTAGGCCAAGTGCATGTGGCAACTATCGAGCACTTTGCTGGTAAACCTCGAATGAGTCCCAAGAGCTCATCCCAGCCCAGCCTGCTGCACTTAAAAAGCGCTTAGAGATGCGAACAACTTGCGAATAATACAAGAATAATTCGACTCGGTTCGCTGGAAGGGAAAACAATATAAATGCATGGCTTATTTGCAAGTTGTGTGTGCGTGTTTGTTGTGTGCTCTCTCGAGTGCATACATAATGTGAGGCTGCCGCCTGCAACTGACGAGGGGGCGGCAAGGTCGGTGGTGTGTTCCCTAAGTGAATTACTTTTAAGCATCTGTGAACTCATTCAAAAACACCCACAGGGCCACTCACATACATTTGTAAGCCGATTGCGGTACAGTAATACTTTCGAGGCCGACAAGAAAAGCCAACGACAGCAGCTTCTTATCGGAATGAGCAGTTATGATCCCCTGATTTTCATTAGCCCGGCCCTTGGCCTCATGAATTATGTATTTCCAGTTTATCATTTCTATGGGCTACATGTTGATTTAAGGCTTTTAAGGCTTGCCCCGGGTCAAGCATAAAAAAAAAAGGGAAAACCGAAAAAAAAACAGGGAAGGAGGGAAAGCCAGTGAAAGAGGAGAGCTCTCCACACCCGAGTTCCGCTTCGGACAGACAGATTTGGTTGTTTATGTAGTCCTGGGACGTGCCGGGCAACCCTTTTGTCAATGAGAGAGGTCCTGCCAAGGAGGAGCCGGAGAAAAATACTGTTGCATATTTGATTGTCTCGTTCAATATTTACATATTCGTCGGACTCGTCAGTTTCGCCTTCTGCCGCCTTACCTCCTGTTGGTTTACGCTTCGCATCGAAGCATTAAGGGTATCGACTCCCCAAGAAGATGCATAACCATCGGTATACCCACTGCCATCCGGTTGAAATCAGAATTAGCATTTCAATAGTTGGTCCCCTGTTACAGGTGCATTGCAAAAAAGCGTGTGAACCCCGTCACTTGCTGCGAGTGCTGAAAAAATGGCAAGAAGGAAAAACCAAAGTCCTGGCACGCACCTGATGCCACAGGATCAGGGAGTCGTTGGCCATAACTGGGCTTACCCAACATGCTATTGTTTATGGCTGCAAAAAGGAATAATCAAGCGGGTTTTTGTGAGGGAGCCCTGAAATAATAATCAAACATGTCCAATATGCATTTATTTATAGCGGTGGCTTGGCATTTATTACAATCTACTATTTGCACAGAGGAAATTGCCGGAAAATGCTGGAAAACAAATAAAATATTTATGCCCTTAACGACACTTTTAACTCCGAATTTGGGCTAAAATGTATCCGATTTGATTAAGCCTTTTGCAATCTCACTTAATTGGAGTTTTCAAAGAAACCCGCAACTGCACAACGCTAAGTTAATTGCTCAAGAGATTCCCGTTCAATTAGGAGTTAATTTATGAAGCGTTTGCCGCACCGAGCAAATCAATTAAAGAGCGATTAAAAATATATATACATGCCGGGCATCGATTGTGGCTTTGCACATCACCTCATAGAATTGAGACACTTTGTGGTCGGCCGCAGGGCATTCCGCTCAAAGCCCGGAATGCGGCAATCTCCCGGGGATTTGCTGGGGGAGCTGCCACTCCATCCATCGATTTAACGTCGTCTCAATTAAATACACATTTTTAATCAAGATGAGAGCCGAACACACACGCGCTCGCCCATCTATTGGCCAGGCAAATATTTGCCAGCGTCGAATAGCACAGATTGATGAGCGTGTGTTCGGACACGGGATAAACAAATAAATAAAATGTAAACAAGCAACATACATACAGCAGATATTTGACAGTCTGAATAATTTGCTAAGGCTTAAGCCAGCCTGACCTGACTGCAGGAGAAGCCAGCTCAAATACTCCCCCTGCTCCGCCGCCGACTGATTACAATTAAAATGCACAAAAACCGCAGGCTCCTTGGGCACACGCACTCACATATTAAATACTTCGGCAGGGCGAGACTCTGTATTCCAGTCACAATATTGAGAATATTTTTGCACGCAGTGCGGTTTGTTTATGCGTCTGCCGAAGCGTAAAAAGTCGCACAATGTGACAGTTAAATATTGTGGGATATATGTTTTTTACGGGCTTCGTTGGGTCTCCCCACAACGGTGCACGGGAGTCGGAGCCAGGCGGCAATAACGGGCGAAACGAAAAGTTAATTAAGTTCTTAAAGGACCGAATGATGCCCTCCTTTTGTCGCCATTTCTCTCGTCCTTTTCGCTTTGTCCTGTGTGCTTTGCATATCTCAGCGAAAACGATGACACTACGTGGCGGCGTGGAAATGAACGACCAGGAGGCGGATGGCCAGGACGAGGGGCGGATGGCGAGAATCCTCGCACGCCGTATGTAGGTACTGCCGTTCACATAAATTGATTCCATACAAAATGGTATAATTCATTCTCGTTGCGTTTGCACCTCGATGCCCGGCTGCATCGCACGGCCCCATGGGCGGGCAGGATATGCGCAGGATGCCCGGCTGCTGGGTCCCAATCCCTCGGATTACCATCGCGTCCGCACTCGCTGGACAATATAGTAAATCATGCCATCCAATGGGGCCAAAAGCGACCGGACAAATCAACTTTATTTCGGGATTTGTGCTGCAAGAGATTTAAAGCTGAAAGTTGATATGTTTGGCAACAGTTTTAGATGGACAAATAGCTGAATTTTTTCCGTACCTGGAATTGTGTATAAATTTCAGCGTTTTAAGGTATCTCTTTCTCTACAACTCCCCTTTACACTTTACTATTCTGTTGTCCCTCAGACTAATTAGTTTACTAACCATTAACACCACACCTCCAACAGCAGCGATGGCCCCTTTGGGAAAAGTTACAGGCCCTAAAACTTGAAATGGCGCTCACGTAAGGAGTTGACACCGCGACTTTGGTCCAACTCAGCGGCGACTTTGTGCCAAGTCAATTTATATCGGGCGCAAAGAGCGGACAACGGCCGACAGGTGAGCAAAGCTCCCGGCATGGCCCATAACTCAAGGACTCAGGGAGTCGAACGGAGGCATCTACCAAATTTAATTACAGCTACATATTAGTTGGAAGTTGCATAAACAAGATCCAGGGCGTGGTCGTCGGAGGGTAAGTCTGGCGAAGTGTTTTGCAATTTTACCAGGCGGCCAAATTGCAGGGAATCTTCTGCTCCTGCCCCGTGCTCCTGCTGTCACTTCAGTTTCCTGGCTAGCTGGACAAACTTGAGCCAATTTCATGCTGCAGCCCACGAGAAATATACAAGGAACAAAAAAAGACCAACCAACCTCGACTAGGACGTCTATTACTTGCCTTCTCAGCAGCTCAACTGCTCCTCCGGCTAGCGGGGTGTGTGTGAGTGTGTATTTGGCCAGAGTCGGAGCCGCTGTCTGGGCCAGGGCCATAAATTATTAAATTTTAACAAGTTTTTATGCAACGGCAACATCCTGTCTCCTTGTCAGACAAACCGCCGTCCTCCGCCCAAATCGGGCGAGTTGGTTTACTTTGTCAGTGGCCGTCCAGTACGTGACCGGGAGCCAAGACCGAGGGAGTACTTTCCTTCGCCTCCAGCTGCTGCCACGCCTCTAATTGCAAGGCATGCGGCCACTTTGATTGCAATAATGATATTATTAATTGTAACAACTTTCCACTTTGGAAGCTTGAAAACACAGCTTAAAATTGGGCTCTGGCTGGGAGAGAGGAACGATATGCGAAAAGTTTTGGCTTAAAAATAGGGTAATTTAGTGGAAAGATGCTATTTTATTTTAACAAAATTAAAACAGAGATTAGGGGAATTATTTATATAATCTTCTTAGAAGTTCTAAGAATTTCCTAAGGTTTAAAGACTATTACATAACTTTTATTAGGACAAGAGTCTAAGGTGGTACTTCTTATAATGAAATTAAAATACAATCGGCTTAAGTTGTTATTAATTTCAAACCTTAAAGAACTAATTTTCCAAGTCTAGTCTAAGGCCATTGTGAACATTTATCAAAATTATGCAACAATGATTAAACGAGTTTAACATAATAGCAAAAAAAGATAAGCTGCATTAAGCCCACATAAAGGGGCTTTATTTAATTCAAACTAAAAGAGAAATAAGCATAAAGACGCCGGCAAAGAGGGAAACAGGTGAATAAGCACCGAGATATTATTTAGTCCTTTAGCGCTAAGAACAAAACCGAGCCACAGAAAACAAATTAATTATTATAATTACACAGGAGGGCGGGATAGGGTGGCACGGTCCACGGTTCGCGCACATTTCATTGCTGCATTGTAAAATGAACTCGAGGTTTAATTACGGGCCATAGCCGGCACTTTTAACGCCAACGGAACGGACGCAACACGTGACTCCGGGGGCCGCAGGCTCCGGGATACTGGATTCAGGAGCGGTGGCCGAAATGGTTGCCATAATTACAGAATATTATGCTGCTTAACGAGAGTCTTCTGGCACTGTCTGCCGTCAGTAGAGCAATACATTATTTATGCCATTATGTGGGACCTGAGCGAAGGACGAAATCTGTGCGTAAATTTATTCAAAAGTGTCGCCAACGTGACCGACATGACAAAGGAGTCGGGCCCCGTCCAAATGTGCATAAAATAACAGTGACAATTGATGGAAGGAGATGTGGATACTATCGAAGTTTAACCGAAAGTAACCCTTTGCATGGGAATCAGCTTTATGGCCTAGCACAGCTGTGAAGCTTTTCGTATTACTTTTATTACTTTTCATGGGAAATAAAATCAAAGGGACAATGGGATATTTCTTCTTCAAACTTCTCACCTCAGCTAATTTCCCTGTTACCCCTATTGTTGCTATCAACATCAGCGAGATTTCAACTTGAACTTAACTTGGCTAACCAAGAGCCGGCCACTTATTATTTATGGAAATTGTTTTGCCTGCCACTTGAAAACTTCGCTGGCCTCCAAAACGGGCAAAAAAGAAAGCTAGACAAGTGGGAAATGGAAAGGAGAAGAAAAGAATTTAAATAAAAATGAAATTTCTTTAGTTTTTACTATGCAAATTGCTAATTGCACTCATCAACGGTGCGGCCCCAAGCCCGGCGCTCCGCTCCTTCCCCTAATGAGAAATGCAAAATAGTCTCAATTTATAAAATGTTCAATGGCAAAACGCAAAACAAAAAAAAAAGAGGAGAGCTGGAAAGCTGAAAAAGATGAGCGGCAAGTTCGTTAAGGCAAAAATTAAGGGAGCTACGAGGACTTGGGGCACCTACAATATAGAAACCTAAGTGCCCAGAAATGCGCACGCACTGAGGCGTACAAATTGCTAGGGGATCTGGGGGGCCAGGACAGAAGAAGACGCGAGGCTTTCTCCCCGTAGATTTAAACAAAGGTTCCCCAGCGCCCTTTTCTTTGCCGCCTTCTTTCGTCCCTTTATCGCTGCGGGGCGCATTATGCACAGAGCGAGCGGCGAGTGGGCGCCGGAAGTGGGCGGCGAATGTCACGGATGCCACAGCAGGGCGCAATAAGTGTGAAGTATTTGCATGAGAATAAACACGGAACTGAGCAGGGCCGGAAGAGCCAGGAAGAAACAGCAAGTAAATGGAAAGACAATAAGAGAGTGTCACCTTCTTTTTTTTTCGTTTGTTACCCTTCCAACTTGTTAATTGAAAGATTAAATATTAAGGCTATCCTCTTTCTTATTTTCGCTTATTTTATTTTGAGTAAGCCGGCAGCAGCAGGTGCAACGCCGCTCACAGATTCACAGCACTGGCGTTCCATTGCCGGGAATTCCCCTCAGTTCGAGTATAACAGTTTCACAGTAGACAAAGGCTCCCGGCGGGCCTGAGCTCTTAAGAGCGTCTTGCCGGTGTGCAGGTATCTTTACATAAATTTGCAAAATTCGAGAGACCGGATTCATTTGCATATTTTATACATCTTGATGAAGGCCGAACTGCCATGTAGAAGTGGCATAATTGAGGCTATCAACTGCTGCTGCATACGTTGCGAATGCAAATGAAACAAGGGAAGAGCTCTACTGCTACATATACCGATATAACCATCGAGTAACTGAGATGGATGGTATTTAGCTAAAATACTTTGTAGGCCCGGCTGCTGGAATAAATAATTTAAAGGAATTCATGTAAGCCTGCAGGGAGAAAGGGAAATTGAACATCCGTTGGCAGGGCAAAGCTAGACCCGGAGATATAGCGGGAGAGCCGGCGAAAAAAAAGCGGACATGGCCACGGACGGAAGCCATCCGTAAAGCCCAGCTCAACTATCACACGGCTGGCATGTTCTACACAGGCCAACTTAGCTTAACTCAAGTGAACTGAGCGAGGATGCACCGAAAACTGAATAATGCTTGTGCTAGGGTGGCCCTTGTGAATGTTATTCCAGTGAGCCAAGTGGCGTATAAATGATATTAAATAACTTTTTATGAATGCTTACTTACTTACTTACTTACTTTAATTATCATATATATAATGCGATGTATGCATGCTCTCCAGTTTTCCACATGGCGTATGAGTTATCTTAGTTATTAGAGCAATATCACTCATACGCCATGTGGTCAAGAGGTTGATGTTCAGCTCTTCAGACTCAGTTTTAAAATATTATCTTAGCTTTGCTTATTACTAATCATTTATTTCAATTTATTTTTTCTTTATTTATATAATATGGCTGATAATTTTTTAAGTAAAAACTTTAAACATTACAAGAGTACTATCCTAAAACATAAAAACATTATATTTAATACCCAACAATTTGCAGGTTTTCCCTGTGTAATTTCCAAGGTTCACCCCCCATGTATATATATACACCATATATATATATAGTTTAGTGGCTGATAATGCTGATGACTCCAAGCCTCTCGGAGATACTCGCATTTTCGGGCCGCCGTTGATGACGCTGCCGGCAGCGGACGAGCGTGCGAAAATCCAAACTCGAGGCGGCAGGGGAAATGGATAGCCATGAATGAATGAAAGGCGGATGTTCGCCACCAAGCCGCCGTCAGCAGAGCAGCGATTACACCAACAATTAGGGGCCAAAAACGGAGCTAAGCGCCGGAATCAGATGGAGTAGAAAGAGCTGAAGAAGCAGCATTCAGCAGTTACCAGGCTAAGTACCAAGGATGGAGGATACAGGCTGCCGGAGAAGTCCTGCCACAGTTTAGGACTATGGGGATAAGCAAAATAATGTGACAAGGCTAAATGGCGGAGCTGACATTGCACAACTCCGGCTGCTTGGCTGCTCCGTTGGTTGGTTGACTTGGCATGGCCCAGAGCCAGCAGCAGCAGCCCAATGAGTGTGAAGCGGGAAGGTGACCTGCGAGTTGTCGTCGTCATGGCGGCGCGGACTAGATTCCCATATTTTAAACTGACTAAGCCGAACTTTTGTGACTTTTAATTGCAGTTAAATGTAATTACACCCCGGGCCGAGTGCATTTTCGCTTTCCTTGCCATTCGAAAGATTGGGAGAATTATAAACTGGCAATTAAAATGGATTTTAAAATTTGATTTTTCCCTTATGCGAACCAAATTGCAATTCCGAATTGTTTTTCTTCCGTTAATACTACAAGTTTAGTTCAAAGGATTTTTCTTTAATATCTTAAAATATTTCATCAACATAGTGTCCTTCTTAAAATATTTTACACAAATCCCCTCAGAAGCTGTGGTGTGCTTTCATCTGAATGTGACTTATGGCCATGTATTTCGATTATATGTAGATATAAAAGAACTCCTTGAAGTCATAAATTAACTAAAATGTATTTTGTAAATTCTTCTCCAAAAACTAAGCTTTCAATCGCCAAACTAAACACCAAAATCGATGCCGAGGCAGTCATGCATAAGACCTACAATCGACATGTTTCAATCGAGGATAAAACACTCCAGCACACTTGCAGCCACACCCACACACAAGGCTCGGAGTCCTGGTTACAAGGATTACATTGCTTAACTGTCCGTACTTTGCAACTCGCTCGAACATACTTATTCAAATGCAATGTAACTTTACAGTTGCCGCTGCTGTGGGTGTGCGGATTGTGTGTGCTGAGTGTGTGGGTGGGTGTGCGGCTTAAAAAGTTACCACGACTTTCGGGCAGCACCATTATTAAGGGGTAGCGAGTAGAATCAAAGTATTATGAATTTTTGCAAAAATAGGACAAGCTTTGGCCACGTAAATAAGAATCTAAGCCGGGCTTAATATGCTTTAGGAAGGAGACCAAACAATGATCCTTCTACCTTCCTTAATGAAATGAATTTATTACACAAGAAATGCTATGAATTACCATAAATATTTAGTAGGAAATTTAATTATCTTTAGAACATAAAAATAGATATGTACTTGCTTCAAGAAATAATGCAATTTCTAAGATATATTCTTTTTTTAATATCCTAGAATAGATTCCTAACTGAAGGCTCCGCCGAACCTTCCCTTTATTCCCCATTAATCCCTGAACACCCAGTCAATGCCGCACTATTTTCTATATAGTATATATTCCACATATGCAGAGTTCGCCCCCAAAGAATTGTTCAATTGCCAGAACATAAACGTGTGCGTGCCATTTTTTTGCCGGCCATTCGCCCATTGTTAGTTTGATTTAGGCGGCAGTATATATGAATTATTATGGTTAAATATGGATATTTATTGCGCTTGCCAGACCGATTGTTGTAATGCGAAACTGCAGCTGAGGCACAAAGCCCTTGATCCGCCGGACAATGTCGGGACATCCCATATAACACACACTGGCTGGTCGTGTATTTGAATTTTATGGCCTGCATAATGGGCTAGAATTTGGTTCCATTCAGAACTTGCCTCATTTCAGTCATATTTATTTCTTTCGAGTGCCTTTGCGAGTGCCCCAAAATTAAATTGCCCAAAAGTTTCTGTGGAAAACCAAAAATTATGATGCAATGAGCAACTTTCTTCGTTATGGGCTAATCAAAAATGTTGCCAGTAGTGCTTTTTAATTGAAAATTGTGGGGCCAATAGCAAAGGCTCTCCAGCTGGGGAGTGCAATGAACGCAATTAGTTTTAAAGCGCAATGTAATTTGATTGCCATTAGGCAGCCAAGAAGGGAAATTAAAAATGAACAACCGGATAGCCCAATTGCAAGGGCAGAGAAGAGCTTCGCTCCGGCTTGAGACAAAACGCAAATATAAAATTTATGTGGAGAGCAGCACATTGAAAATAAGTAAATGGGGGATAGGGCAATGGCTGCGTCCGGATCCGGACATAGCCCCTGGCTTGAGCCATAAATTGTAACGGCTTTTGGCCCTACCTTATGCAGATTTGTTTCACTTCAAAAGAAAACAACAAATTGCCCAGATGCCGGGATCGGTGGCTCGTACGTACACACTGTATTTTTTATTTATTCCCCCCTTCCTTCCCCCCGAGCTGAGCAGACTTTTATTTAGCTTGTTCCGTGTTTCAGTTTTCCTTTTCCCGCTCTTATTTCCCTGCTCTCAAACATTAATCCACTAAACCGTAAACAAACGAGGCAGTCAACAAAGGACCTACATGGCGTATGAGCTATTAAGAGTGGCCAGTGTGTGTGTGCGTGGAGTCTGGCCGTATTTTAAGCTTCCAGGGACAACCCTGCGAGCGGCAACCCTGCTTCTTCCGCATTCTATACCGTTATACGCCGAGTGCAACTGCACTCCTGCACTAATTGCCAATTGCGTATGCGCCTCCTGCGATTTATGGCCCTGCGAAAGCCATTAAAACACAAATTTTAAAAAGCAATACTTCAAGCTTAAGAAAAGCAGAAAACCCAAAGTGAGTAACTAATTTAATATTTTCTTAACAAAACAAAAAATTAAAGCTAAATAACTAAGGCAACACGAAGTATTATGGGCACACACAAAGCAAAGGCAATCACTTTAGTTTATTGTTTAATTTCCCAGTAATCCAATTTAATTCAATCCCAGCAAAAGCATAAAATGTTTCAGAATGCACTTGCTTTGTGCGAAGCGAGAGCGAAACTTGAAAATTGAAAAATTAAATATTTATTTGCTCGCTGAAAAGTTTGAGGACCCGAAAGTGCTTATCCTTTCGGCACACTCTCCCCCTTATACCCTCGTACCCTCGCACAAGGTCGAACCGCAGTTGGGAACTTGCCGCCTTTCATTGGCAATCCCTATCCGTATTTGTGTTTCTGTTGTTGCAAGTATTTTTATTTTTATTCGAGAACAAGCTGAAGCCGAGGCTGAAGCACAAGCACAAACAAGCAGCGGCAATGAAAGTTAAACAATGTTTGCGGCTTTGCTATCCGGTTCCGCAATAATTTCTCGGATCCGGCTGCGAGCGTTTTGTGCCCTTGACACGATTTCCACAGCCGCCTCGAGAGCGGAAAACTTTTGATTTCGCCACAAGATAATTTGCCAGCTAGTCAAGGATCCGCCAGGGATGGGTGGGGCCAGTAGGCGTGGCACTGGGTCGCGGCCACTTAAAGTAATGCAAAAAAAAAAAAGAAACCAGAGAGAGACACAGAGGGAGATGGCAACGCGGCAATCCAAATAAGGAAATCAAAATGGCAAAGCAACATAAAAGACGAGCGAAAATTGAACATCCTGCTGCAGGATGCGTTGCGGGTAGCCCAGGGGCTGCGGGGAGGGAAAGAGCTGGGTAAGAAGATGGTTCCCAGTGCCTGTTCCTGTCCCGGCCAAGACGAACACCATAATTATGGGTGACCGCGATAAGGAGCTGCTGCACTGAATGTAAGGGAATTGTGCGAGTCCACTCCACGTTGCACGGGACAATTGCGGCCAAGGACTGCGTCGAATAGTGCTGCCCAAGAAGCTACTCCAAAAGGATAGCTTTGTGTACACAATAACTACAAAAGAGGATAGCATTCAGTGGAAGTTGGCTAACAAATTTCCAGAGGAAAGCTAAAACAAACTAAGATATTATAGGGTTACTTTATAAGTTTTAACTCTTGATTTTTATGTATAATTTTTTAGGCTTACTATAACAAAACCCCCACTTTAAACATCCAGTTTTCAAAAATATATAAAATAACCATATATCCTCATATTATAACCAATAAATCTAAGTAAATAACTTACGAAACGGCAACACTGTTGCCTCGGGCTGGTTTCCCAGCTAAAGTGGGCGGCACTGGCTCCTCCCTGCTCCCAAGGCTCCTCAATCTCGGACGAGTGGTCACCCTGTATGGGGGCAACGGGGCTGGTGTGCCACTTTGTGCAATGAGAAATTTCCGCTTGCTCGCTCCTTTTGCTTGAAGGATGACATTTTTGCAAATTGCCATCATAATAATAATCAAATTCGTGTAAATTTGTTTGCAAATTCAAGAAGGAAATGGTGTCAGCAGCCCCAGTTCCCCTGCCAGATACAGATGGTCTGGGATTATCAAGTTAATAGCTTTCCTCGTTCTCATCTCGGCTTGAAATGAAATTGAAAACGTAAACTACCAAAGCTGCTCAGAGCAGAACACACGAAATATGCGGACAGACCTTTGTGAAATGCAAACAGAAAATAATTTCCCATTTGCAGCGGATGGATATTAATTAATTTTGTTTAATTGGAAAGGAAAACCCGGTCAAATATTGCAATTATAAATATTTATGGTAAGAGTCAACGAAGTGATTGTATTTAAACAAACTATGAATGTTTAATAAACAACCAAAAGGTAAGTATATTTTTGGTCATTATTTTAAAAAACCTCAGTTTGTTTTATAGTCTCTTTCACTTAACACATACCTGTCTTAATTATAATTTAAAAGTCCCGGAAATTCAACCCAAACAATAAAAGCAATGGCTATAATGATTTATGCAGATATTAAATTCAGCACAATAAATTGCAAACTAAGACCGCAGGCAGTAAATATTTCAATGGAGGATATGAATTACAGCTTTGAATTCACTTTCCCCGGCATTCATTTCCTGCTACCTTTCACACCTACCTGTACACACACGCATTTATTCAGACACCTTGTAAGAGTAATCCCCCTTCGTATTCTAGGCCACACAATGCGGGATCTGCTTTATGACAACTTCAAGTGGCTTATTGCGAGAAGGCCCTCTCAGGGAGCAGCAAGGCCAAGATGGGGACACCATAAAGCGGCATTAGTTCGTTCTCGTGCAGGAATACTCGCTTAATTTCAATTCCAGGCGGGCACCAATCGATGGGGTTGGACTTGCCGCAACTTCTGAACCCTCGCAGCCCGCACATTCCCCCCGGTGGCAAGGTGGCATGGAGGCATGGTGGCATGTCAAAAGTTTCAGTCAACTTCATTAGGCCAAATCTGACGGCCAACAGACTAGGCACCAGAACGGAGCATGGTCAGCCAGCCACTTGTGGATATCCTTTGCATTTTTGCCGCTGGCGTTGAAATTAAATGAAGCAGAAACTTGGGCCAAAGTTATTTAACCGGCGATAGGCCGCCGACTTGCCTTTTTCTGGCTGACTGGCTGGCTGGCTGACTGGCTGACTGGCAGGAATTAAATGCCGTGGCGATTTAAAGGCAAACATTACTCTTACTCGTACTTGTTCTCGTCCTCGTCCTCGTCCATGTCCTTGTCGTCGTCTTCGCCCTAGTCCCCTTGGTCGAGTGAATTCACAGTTCGTTTTCCATGGCATCACCTTGCTAACTTATTCGGCTTTTTGCCGGCTGATTGTGGAGGGCGCAAAGTTTGCCGCTCAGAAAGTTGCCCTCGAGTATCCTGCCGAGGGTAAAATAACTTTGACACAAAAGTTCCCCGACCAGAACCTTTCGGCCGTCCACTTCCGCAACTCTTTTGCCTCGCCCTGAATGCTAATCAAGGAAGGGAACTTGAGTCCGAATCTGAATAAACTTTGGAAAGTGCAGCAAGACCCGCAAGTCCCGAGACCCGAGGAGTCAAAGTTGATTGCCAATGCAATGGAGCTTAACCCATAATTGTCCGATTCCTGGGCAGCTTGTTAATGAGTGATGAATGGAATCCTTAATACTCCACTTAATGTGTCAAAGTATTAATAACAAGTAATTCCAGTAGCCTTTTCTGGAATTAAAACAAATACCTAAGCAAAATCTGTACACACTAACTCCACTTTTACGCCCCAATGAGATTGGATGTTGTGGGACGCTCGGTGGCAGCCATGAGCTGCGGCTCCCTGGTCACCTACCTGGCCATCCGTCTGCTCGAAGGAGAACAGGTGGCCGTTCAGCAGGCAGAGCAGGCCTCGAGTCTGGAGGGCAATGGAGCATGGCTGCACCATTGGGATCGCCAGAAGTCCGCGCTGCCCCATCAGTTGGGCAGCACCTTCAATTGCGAGTCCTCCGCCCTGCGCCACATTGTCCTGGTGCGGCACGGCGAGTACTCCAGGACCCTGAACGGCAGCCACCTCACGGACCTGGGACGCCTGCAGGCGCAGAGAACGGGTCAGAGACTGCGAGAAATGGGCGTGACCTGGGACCAAGTAGTGACCTCCACGATGCCGCGGGCCGAGGAGACGGCGACGATCATCCTGAGGGAGCTAGACATCGATACGCACAAGATGAAGCACTGCTCGCTGCTGCCGGAGGGAACCCCCTATCCGGCGGATCCTGCGCCCAAGGGCAGTGGGCGCCGCATTAAGCTGTCCTACCAGCGTGATGGTCCCCGGATCGAGGCCGCCTTCCAGCGATACTTCTTCCGGGCCACTCCGGAGCAGGAGCACGACTCCTATTTACTAATTGTGGGCCACTCGAATGTGATCCGCTACCTGATCCTGAGGGCCCTCCAACTGCCGCCGGTCGCCTGGACGCGTCTCAATCTAAACCATGGCTCCATCACCTGGCTGACGGTGCATCCGACAGGCTACGTGACCCTCCGTTGCATGGGTGACACCGGCTTCATGCCCGTGGCCCAGGTGACCCACCGAAGACCGGTCTCGGCGGCAAAATCAGATAGTTGTAACTAGTAACTAGCTCATGATTAAAGCACTGCGCTGCGGAATACGTCATTTTGCATCGGGCGAAGTGGGTACGTGACTTCCTGTGCAATTTTGTCGCAACTGAAAAACCACTTTAACTTTGCCCAAAATCACTTGGCCAACACATACACTCGTTCAGTGGCAGCAGCTGCATTGGCATTGGCATCTGCAGGGGCATCTGCATGTATGCATTCCCTCTTCAGTGGCCACATCCACATCCACAGACTGGCAGCCGCCTGGTCGTTGGCACATTTGCGCCACTCTTTCGGGATTGTCTCTGCTCATTAGTGCGGCTTTAATTTTGGTTATTGCGCCTGTCCCATGTTGTTCGGTTTTGGTTTCCGGTTTTGGCTTTCGGTTTTCTGGCTTTGCCTTCGGTTGGGTTTTGAGTTTGAGTTCACTCATGCTGCTGCTGTCTTTGCCGTTGGCGTTTCATTAAATTTGCATCCGTCCACAATTTGAATTTAATTTGTTGAGGAGGGGGCTGAAAATTGCATTAAACGTGGAGCAGCGAGAGCAGCGAGAGCACCCGGAGCCGCCAGAGCAGACGAAGCTGCTCAACTGCCACTCACAACGAGTGTCAGCTGCTAAATATTTGCCTCGCCACAGAAACTCTAGAGCACATAAAAAAGGGAAATGTTTACTTTATGCCCCTGTTATTGCTGTTGCGGTTGGCTGCCTCACAATGGCCCTCGTCGGCCCTCGGTGTCCCATAAATGTGCATAAATAATATGGGAGCCGGGAAGCGATTATTCCATCAGCTGAGAAGACGAGGATTGGGGGTAGCAGAGTGGATTATTTAAGGGTCGTACTGATTTATTGACATTAAATTGACAAGCCCATAAATGGCACTGATTTAAGGTCCATCTTATAGTTTTGAGATAGGGAATTGTTTTAATGGGGCTCACTATATTATATGAGTAAATATTGCTTTTTATATTACATTAGTTAATAGGTTATATTCTCGTTAGCTTTCTTGTAATTTGTCTACCCTCTCAAGGTCTTATGTACTGATAGTTTTTAGTTTTTATTACTGTTTATACACAAACATAGTTATGGAGACTATCACTCAAATTTCAAAATGGCAGGTCCGTAATTTTCAAATTCAGTTTTATACAGTTAATTTACATACATCAGCTTGAGTTTGTTTGTGTTTCGAATTCACTGAAGAGGAAGTCTTAAAATGCAATTCTGGTTTCTCTGGCTTAACCTACTCCGATTCTTGGCCAGGGCGGATCACGGCGTCGTTAGCGATCTCAGCGACGAAACCTTCGAGCTCCTGATCTCCGGCGGCTATAGGACGAACGAGAACAGATTTAGCCGCCACGTGGTCTCCATCAGGACGGTCAGTTACTTGAAGTCCCCCGGTGACAACCACTTCTGCGCCGGCATCCTGATCAGCAGCCGAGCCGTGCTAACCGCCGCCCACTGCCTGACGGAGTAAGTGTCAGTCATTTTATGCTACCCTCTCCTTCCTCCGGACTTGTAATCCTCTCGCAGCCGGTTCAAGGCCACGCTGAAACCCCGTGGCATTCAAGTCGTGTTCGGTCACCTGAAACGGCTGGACTCCTATAATATCGGGAGCGAGAGCCGCACCGCCGATCGCCTGATGGTGCATCCGGACTACGAGCGCTACAAGAAGAACGACCTGGCCCTTATCCGGCTCGAAAAACGAATCCCCAGGTACAACCCCGAAGCGCAGCCAATCCTGATACGCAGGCTGCCGGACTTGACCGTTAACAACACCTGTGTTACCATGGGCTGGGGGCAGGTCTATCAGGTACCCAATCATGCGGTTCCTTTGAGAACTCCTAAAGCCATTTGCTAAGTACTTTCAGCACGGACCGTACTCGGATGAAATTCTGTATCTTAATGTGATCATTAGCCCGCCGTCAATGTGCAAAACTAATCCGGACTTCCACGGTGAGGGGGATATATGTGTACGTCCCGATTCGGGTGGTCAGGCGTGCGCCGGGGACATGGGCGGACCGCTCATCTGCCAGGGCGTTCTCGCTGGCATCATTGCCGGAACTTTGGGCTGCGCTGGGGGCCAGACCATGAAGTTTTCTAGCTTTCCGCACTACAAAGATTGGATCGATAAGACGGTGTACGACTTCAGAAATGGCGGCGTTACACTCAACATGGACATTCTGCTGCTTTGGAGTCAACTCTACCTGCTCCGCCTGTATTAAAGAGATCAAACCGATCTAATTCATCATGCAACTGGTAACTGATTCAAATAACACCATCAGGGGATCACAGAAATTGCAATAAAATACATGTTAAAACCAATTTAAAAAGGTTTTTCTTAGGTATTACCTGAGCTTTGTGCGCCCCCAGGGGAATTGCATCAATGGGAACTGACACTGAAACGGCGCACGCACAAAGGACAGTAAACGGACCTTTGAATGTGGCTTAACCGCTGTTTCCAGCCAGAAACAAACCGACCTTCGCAGGGCCATCATTTACGTTTGATACGGACTCCAGACTCCCCCTGACTTTAAGTTTGAAAAGCCCCTCAGGCCGGCGTGCAAATCTGACGTAAAATGCATAAATCAAAGGCAAATTGAATTTTAGCCATGAAAGGCACTTCTGCCACGGAGGCATTGCAGCTACCAAGGCCCAGAGTTTGTCGGCGATGTCGTTGTCGTTGTCGTTGCCGTTGCCGTTTTCGTTGTCGTTGTCATTGGCGTCTCCCGCAGAGAGCCCTGACAATATGTTGAGGAAAATTCCGAGGAAAATGACAGTTCCACCCAGCTTTCGCCCCGGATGCATACCCAACTTTATTCCGCTCTCCGCTTTCAGCTCTGGCTAAAAACTTTGTCTGGCTTGGCCTGGCGTTGATGCAACTTTAAAGTAAAGTCTACTTAATGCAAAGCTCAAGGCGCCTGCCGCCAACACAAACAAAAACTGCGAAATTGGTCGTTACTACTTATGAGATATATATTTGGCATTTTCACGAGAACTGAAGAGCTTTTAGAGAGGCTTTGTTGGAGATCTAAAGTGACACGGCGCGCTAAATCGCAAATGGTGCTCAGAAGGAGCTAAAAGAAAATATAAATCGCATTCTGAGTGAAGAATAGTGTCATATGAGGACATTTAACTTTATTGTCCTTATACCTTAAAATTTAAAAATGAAAAGTCAACCGCCTGCTTTTATTGATCTTTAGAAACTAAATAAAGTCTGTAAGCTTGAACTTCTCTATGACTTGGTTAGACTTGCCGAGTTTAAATTCTTTTAAATGTTGTCCGCATTTTTTCCCGCCATTTCTTCCAAGTGTTTTTCCCCCCAGAACCGGAAAAGTGTCAACCAGCCAACAAGTCAGTATTCACCATACGCCTCTTGTCCATTTTCACTCGCTGTGTCTGCTGGCTAATGCAAAAAGTGAAATAGGGAAAAATTTCTAAGTTTTCTTCGCTGATTATTTGGGCCTAACACCTTTTCTAGCGTTCAGTCGTCTGACGGCGCTGGTCGAGCTTTGTGCTGAAATCGCGGAACAAGTCAAGTGAGAAGGATATTTACACATATAAATATAAAACAAGCATAACTTATTTCCACTGGTACGACCCTACTAATTATGTGAAAATGAATAATTAATTGTCTGACAAATGGCCGGCAAAGTAAACTGCGAAAAATTCACGCAAAACGCGATCCGAAAACTCTCGTGGCCCTCGTTATATACATATTTTCATTCCAGTGCTGAAAATCGATATCGATATCAACTCAATTTCGGGTCTCGGTAGCGCAATGTTCAAATAAACGAAACGAATCAACATATCAAACTAATTGCATTCGAATTTAAATATAACGTTCAATTAAAAGCATGATTTCCAAAGCCAAACCCTATAATCACACCAGATGCATGGATGGGCGAGTGTGTGTCTAGGGAGTGTGTGTGCTGGGAGTGTGTGTGCAGGGTGTGTGAGTGAGCAAGAGGGAGTGAAAGGGCGAGAGAGCCAGGGCTTCGGCTCGACATCAATCAATTAATTGGGAATCCAATCGAGGTGCGTAAGTTCATTTGGCGTGCAATTTGTTAATTAATCGAATTCGGTGCATTAGCAAAAACTGGAGCGTTAAGTCTGACTGATTATTGCGGAAGTTAATTGAGTGCCAACGACACAAAGGAGTCTTGTGGCTTAAAAATGAAATTAAAAAGGGGTTTTGAAGTTATTAGGAGTTATCATGAGGTTTCAACAATAATTTAGCTGCCTAAAAGTATGCCACAAGAAATATTCTCCTCTTGGGAGAACCAGAGACAGTTCCTTTATGCATATTTTTAACTAGTTAAAGTAGCACACTTCTTTATACAAAAATATATTTAAATATATATAAAATCTTCATTTTCATTCATTCATCACTGAAACATATTCGTTTATTTTTGAATATGCACAATCAAACAAAGCAACACTCTTAAAGCCTTAAAATCTCTCACTATTCCAGAGCATACTTCAATTTATCCACAAGTATTATACCCAACAAATAGCGTATTCTTTACAGATTTCATTTACTAACCACTCCCTTTATTCACGCTACAAGACAAATACCAAGCACATTGTGAATAACTTCACTGTAAGCCCCCCGGAGTAAAGCCCTTTCAGTCACTGTTGACCCAATGCATTGAACTCTGCCACCTCGCTCCATAATACTTTGTCTGTTATCATTGCAACGCCTTTCACTAATAGCTCCCTGACAGGCATGGCAATAGCTACACATATAGCTGCAATAATAGGGAGATAATAGCCGACAACAAGTCCCAGTATCGTTGCGTATCGAGTTGCCTTTGGAAGAGCTTGGCCAGCAGCAGTAGCTTCAGCACATTCGGGCGCCTTGACTCGTGTCCACTTGGCTAACATAATCGCACATGCAGAGCAAACAGAACAGAGACCCATATGTACATATATTCTATTTGGGGAGAGACAGAGGTGGGCTGGCAAAAGGTGGCAACATATATTGGCATATAGGGGGGAGGACATTGCAAGACCCAACCGATGCATCGGGGTATCGAGTTTTAATGACCCACTTTCGGGCTCAAGACTATTTAAGTTTGTTCTAATTCTGCAAGTCCCACGACGGAGCAATTAGTGTGGCCAATGGCCAATGGTCAGCTTGAATGGGCGATAAAGGCGGCAAACGGCGCACGTCGTATTGTCAAGGAAAACAAATGAGTTGAGTTTTCCAGCGGCGAAACTTGAGGGGCTTCCTCACTGCTTGGCTTGGAGAGATGTTCATTCCCAGACGCAGAGAAGCCCAGAGGCTCTGGCAAAGAGTAACAGGGAAAGAGAGGGAAAAACACGAGAAGATAGTGCCGAAGTAGTTATACAGTCTCTGAAAGTGGGCGGTGGAAAAAGAGAAAAATTGCTTTTTGTTTGTTTCTCTTTCGAAAATGTGTTGACAGCATTGGAAAGGGCAAAGACAGCGCAAGACAGCAACAAAGCGAAACATGAAATTAATAGAATTAAGAGGTGAAGAATTCGATTCAAGGCAACATTCAGGGACGGCAATTAAATGGAACAGAACCTTGTCAGGTTTTTCCATACAATTGGTCAGTTAGGTGGCACACATGGCGTATACTTAATGCAGAAAACTTAAATTAAGTATACGCCGTGTGTGACTTAAATGCGGGTACTTTTAAAATATATGGATAAAATAAGTTTCGGTTTCGAAGAGAGTTAAAAATTAACTTAAAGGACATAAAAAATATCTGCTAACCACTATTTAAGGCAACATTACGTATACGTAATATTTAAAAACCGAAATTAGGGCAACTTTAAGTTGACCCCCAACAAAGAGGTCACTGGCAGGATAATAAATACAATGCAAGACCCACAACAAATTAATTTGTTTAGAAAATATGTGCAAATTCCTCACGGCTCTGCCATATTCATTAATTTGGTGAATGTCACATAGTCCCACATGGCACAGGCCCCCGGGCTAGTTACTTGGGGATGAACACCCCATACATACATACATATGAATGCATAATTGGAACATAAAATTCCGAAAATATTTTACAACATCTCCCTGGCACCCGCCATGTAAGCCGCCTTTTTTTGCTTAGCCTGATCCCTCATGGCCGTGCCTGTTCCGCATTAATTCATTCGCAGGAGGCGAGCCCTGGCCAACACCGAGAGTTAAGGCCAAGTTAAGGCAGCCTTCCGGCCGAAGATGGACCAGCGTAATCTAACACTGCCAACGCCAGCCGCAACAACAATTATGTCCTCGTCATCCGCAGCAACAGCGGCAGCGGCAGCAATGGCCAGCTACGTATCCGGATCCGGAGCACCGACCACATCTGCGATGGCGGCCACGACACTAGCATTAGCAAATGCAACAACAACAACAACAACAACGGGGCTGGCCACAGCACCAACAACGCCAGCCACATTTTTTACCTACAGCATACCAGGCATGGACATAGCGCCAGGACCATTTATATTCACCTACGTTAGTGAATTTTTATCGCTTATCACGCCCGAGGAATTGCCGCTGGGTAAGTCCTTCCCTCTCCGCCCCCCTGCCAAAATGGGCGTGTCTCCGCAGTTTAGTGTCCCTGTGTCCATGTGTGTGGTGTCCATGGCAGTGGGCGGATGGGTATTCCCGCCCTCTGGTCAACACGACAACAATAAAGGCATTAGAGATGTAAATTCAGGACAGCATTTGGAGGATAGGCATATTATTCGGGGCAGATGAAAATACCCAGTTAAATAGTGCACAGAGATAAATAATATGGTTTTCTGTTTATGTATTATTATTATAAAGAAAATTTAATCTATTTAATACATTTATTTTGTCAGAAATACCTTGCAACGCAGCTTCTTAGCCTCTTATGCATCGCAAATAATCCAAAGAAAAATATTTTAAATAAGAAAAAAGCTTTTAATTTGTTCCTCTGCACTAATACTTTGGTTTCGGTTTAAAACAATCAGGGCTTAAATAGTTTCTGTTGCTCCAAAAGCCTGAATGGAGGCCACCGCAGCCGTGAACCTTTTTCCATTAAATTTGCATGTAGGGCAAGGGGATGCGGCTATGGCTGTGGCTTTGGTCGCCACACGGATTCTCACTACACAGCCCAGCTTAGGCGGCCTTGCCACAGTGGTCAACATGAGTCTGTAAATTCAATCCATCGAAATAGCCACTAAATTGGGCGTGTGCCAGTTCAGATGGCCGATGAGCAGAAGCTGAGCACCTTCATGAAGCGACATGGCGTGCAGAAGGAGGTAGCTCGTCGGTATTTAAGCTCCAACAACTGGTCACTGGAGGAGGCCAGCAATATATACGATTCGGAGACGGCGGCGGTGGAAGGACAGACGGAGGACAGACCAACCATGCAGGCTGACAGCCAGCGGGACCTCCAATCGCTGATTAGTCAGCACTCGCGAAGGCGGGGGATTGACTCAACTGGTTACCAGGCTGGCACTTCGAATAGCTCCACATCGGGCCATGAACCGACCGCGGAGAAGCATGTGGCCATCGACAACTCCACACCCGCCCTGACCAATATCGACAGCGATCGGAGTTTGCGAGTCTGGGGCCACGGTGTGCCTCTGGGCAGTGCTCACCCCTTCAATCCACCGCCATCTCGACGGCCAGGCCAGCCAGAGGATTCGGACAACGAGAACCCCGAAGATGAGCACACCATGGTGGTGCTGCACCTCTGGTCCGAGGGCTTCTCCCTGGACGATGGCTCCCTGAGGCCGTACGCCCTGCCCGAGAACGAACGCTTCCTGCGCGCGGTACTGCGTGGCGATTACCCGGAGGAGATGCTGGACAACCACCCGCGCTTACAGCTTAGTGTCCAGGATCACACAAATGAAGCCTTCCGCCAGCTGTCACGGAAGCAGTTCATGGGGCCGGGTCGTTCCCTCAACAGTCCCACTCCCCGAATGGGTGTAGCTGACACAGCGCAGGTGGAGTTGCCCGAGGTGCAGGTCAACGAGGGGGCAGACATTACCTTTGTTCAGCTGAGACTGGCCGACGGAAGCCGCGTGGCCGGACGCTTCAATCTCACCCACAACATAGAGGATCTTTACCGATACGTACGTCTGGCCAGGCCACAGTACTCCTCTAGGAACTTTGTCCTGATGACGGCCTTTCCCCGCCAGGAGCTCCGCGAGACGGACACCCGCACCTTGATGGAGGCCAATCTCTGCAATGTGGTGGTCATACAACACCTGAACGATGAGCTGCCAACGCAGCTATCCAGTGATATATCCGAGCAAATCCTTAAGTAAATGTCAGTTGAGATGGATGAGCTGGCAATGGGGCTACTTTTTAGATGTTAAAGGGTTTAATGGAGTCCTGAAACTAGAATAAAAATTGTAAAGATGAGCTACACAGAAGGGTTAATTATTCTCTTATGCATTGCAGATTCCATTCGCGATGTCCTACACAAAAATGTCAGCCTGCTGGACTTTGCCTCCAATGTGAGTTGTCCGCGGACGTGGTGCGTTTCCGAATTTCCTCTACTCCTTCCGTTCCCATTTAGGCCATTAAAATCGAGTCCGGCTTCATAGCCCTGATGAGCGTGTTCGCCATTTTGGCCCTGGTGCCGCTGATTGCCACCTGTGCCTGGTGCTGCGGTCGCCGGTCCACGCAGGAGGAGGTGGACCACATACGGAGCGCGCCGTGCAACATCCGCGACGAGGCGCTGGAGGAGAGTTTGCGGTGCCGCAAGAGCGCCGGCCTGGTTACCATGTGGATTGTGTTCGTGCTGCTCACGTGGGTTGAGGCTCTTCCATTGGGGGCTTTTACGGAGTAATCGAAGGGTTTCATCCCGTTGCAGGCTGAGCGACTTCAGTATATTCTACGCTAATAGCCGCCTGTCCGCCGGAATCGAGATGACGCCCGAAATGGTCCAGTCAGCCGTGCACGACGTGGAGGTCTTCCTGAAGGACACGCATCTGCAAATCAAACACAAACTGGATAATGGCTTTCACGTTTCCGTGGAGAGGGTCGTCAAAGACTTGGAAGGTCAGTCCGTCGGCGGCGGTGGGGCGACGCAAAAGTTTGCGCCATTCGGCATTCGACAATCGCTTTGCCAACTTTGTACTCGAAGCCGTGCACTTCGGCCTTCGATCCATGCATTATTCTCAAACTTTCTCAAATGTATGAATCTGTATATGGAGCTCATGTGTGTGTGTTTCTCCTCACTCTCCCGCAGACGTGGACGTTCTCCTCGGCGAGCCGATTCAAGCGGAAATATCTGCACACACTGGCCTTGAGCTGGCTTATGATTCACTGACGACACTCAGCCTGGGTGAGTACGGATGCGAGTACTGGCAGTGGTGGTGTTGGTTGGTGGTACCAGGGCGCTCTGGTTAAGTGCTCCCATGCGATTGCCATGCGATTGTCTGGTTACGGACTTGACCCAAATTCCATTGTTCGTGGCAAGGCGAACATGGCCAGTAGACCTAGTAGATGTGCCATCACTCCCACCCCCCAGAAACCCCGAGCACCGAACCACCGAGCCACCGAACCACAGAAACCCCTTTCCCAGTTGGCCAAACATGACAATAAACCAGCCCCAATAAATTACAGCTAAAATGGGTGTGACCTTTCATTGGCGAACGGGCTGTGGGCGTTGTACATTTTTCACATTTCTCTTAGTTCTTCCACTCTTAGTTCAATTTACATTGATTCTATCGATCTGTGTACCAATTTAAGGGTTCCTTAAAGGAAGTCAAGGCTTAAAGGAGAAAGCTACCTCAACCAGAAGAAGATTGTCATTACTTTAAATTTGGTCTTGCAAACAAATTCCACGTTTTAAACACCCACTTCTCCTTGGACTATGGTCCAAACAATCTGTGCAAATCCCAACCAAAAACCTCTTGAAAACAGCAAATAGAAGGCTCAAACCAATGGTAAATATATAGTATCTATAGCCAGAAACGATTGTTTGCGCCCAATTTCATTTTCGGCGAATGCAAACGGAGACTCGTGGAGGATCAAGCCAAAAGTTCTCCTTGCGAATGTCCTCCTAGCGCCACAACAATTGCCAAGATGACAACTCCATTATGGTTCGCCTTCGAACACAATGTGTAATTTGGAATCATGCTCTCCTTTGACTCCTTGACTCACCGCCCGCTCCTGCCATCCGTCGTGTCCTGTTCTGTCCCGTCCTGTCCCGTCCTGTTCGGTCCTGTCCAAATAAAACACGCTACAATAACGCTGCAAATAATAATATTTTCGTGCATTTGTCGCTGTCAGCGAACGCGGAGCTCATCTATCGCGTCCTCATGCTGCAGGAGACGGTCGGCCGGGCACTGAAGCTGTCCCAGGAGGCGGCCGCCCGGATGGAGGAGCTGCAGATCCAGCTGTCCGTGCTGCAGCGCCAGTGCACGTACCGCGACCGCCCGCTCTGCGACACGTTGCGTATACGCAGTTTCGAGGAGAACGGCGTGGTGGACGCCCTGAAGACTGTGAGTCCTTTATGGTGTGGCATGGTGCAGCTCGTGTCCCGCCGCTCGATTATAAACCGTTTTATACTCTTTTCATGGGGGTGTTTCTTTGGGTTATGTTGAACTTTTTTTAATATCCTTTTTATATAACTATTTGTTGAAAAAATAGGGGTTTCTGGTCTGCAGTATTTAATAATTTAAAGTCTTAAATTAATATATGGAAGGATCCTGTGAACTAATTTTTATTTTTGAATTAAAATCATTTAAATTTGTATACTTTTCCCTATATTTAAAAAATAACTTACTGAAAATTAAAGAAAAATATCCGTGCTAAATGACTATTAATTAATTTGTACCCCACATCCGCCGCTTAATATTTAAGTTTATTTCAATGAAATAACTCACCTTCAAGGGTATTCCAAGCTTCGGTCACCGAGCTTAGCCTTAAATTTCTAGTTCTACGTATAAATAATTTGTACTTTTACTTCCTTTTCACCCCTTTTCTCCCTCCACTGCACTGTTTTTCTAATTCCACCCGCAATATCTTATTTCCTGGACAACTGCAACGACGACTACGACGACAACGACGACATCGCCGACAATTTGTCAGCTGCAAGAGGACCAGAGCATCTTCCGTATGCGCTACTTGGGCGAAATTGAATTTGGGGCCACTGTCAAAAATCTGACATCGGAAGTTGGCGTGTCACGTTCCATTTTCAGCAATTTCCCGCAACAAGTTAAACATGACACGGCATATGAGCGGAACTGTGAGTAGAGCAATCAAAGAAATTGTGACGCTTCTACCATCATCCTCCATCACCCCTGGATCCATCCCCTCAAAACAGAGGCCAGTCCCTATTAATCGGCTTCAAAATCCATATTGTTTCCTTCGGCCGAAACTCAATTATGGCACCCAGCTAAATGTACAATTCAATCAATAGTCCAGGTGTCGGGCTTCCCATTCAGCAGGCCATAACATTCCCATGAATCTGGCAATGCAATTTCCGAGGCACACCACCCAGAGAGACACAGCTACTGGGCTGGGAGGCACAAAGTCCTCATAACTCTGGTTTAGTCCCAATATTAATTATCGTCATCGGTTCTGCCCTGTGGCTGCTAATTGAATTGGCCACACAACTTTTCTCTCCCGCAGACACGCTGGAGCAACTGGCAAGCATTCGGCACCGGACAACGGCCAATGCCCAGCAGCTGACCTCCATCGTGAACGCACTGCTCCGGCAACTGGAGGGCACCTGGCCCTCCATGCAGCCGGCGTACAATGAGCTCAAGGACTGGGCGGATGCCTACTGGAGCGTGGGCTGGATTGCCGGCATGGTGATCGTCTGGGTGATGCTCTTCATGCTCATGTCCTACTGCTGCTTCCTCTGCGAGTCGAACTCCAAGTCGGGCGTGGTCTTCTTCATTGCCGTCATGCTCATCTGTCTGGCCAGCATCGGACTCACCATCTATGGTGTGTTCTCTTTGGCCATTGGTGGCAATGCCGAGGTCTTTGTCTGCCGATCGCTGTACGACGAGGACTACTCCACGCTGACCAAGCTGCTGGACAAGCCGGGTTACGCATACGCCCGGGAGCCCCAAACGGGCATCATTGGCGAGCTGCTACGTCCCGCTGGCGTCAATCGTTCCGTGGTTAATGTGGGCCTCGGCCAGGCCCTCAGGTAAGTCCACTAACGCGTGTACATGTGTGTGTGTATCCAGACTTCCCCCAGGTAGCCCAAGTCCAAGCCCAAGCCCAAGCGCCGAGTAACGAATTTTGTTATCCAATTACTTTGATACTGTACGTGCCTGTAATTTTGATTGCCCCCCAGAGACCAAAGACCAGAGACCATGGACCGACTAACTGCCCCTTGCTGTGTGTAAAAGAAGCAAAATGTACTCAAATTTTTATGATCGAATCGATTAGCTCTTGAGAGGGAAATTAAGTCGAGAAGGAAATCGAAATAATGGCTAGATTTCCTTTTAAATTTCCTCCTAAAAGACTCAATGTGATCTTATTTAATAGAAAAACGAAGCCTTGGTAATAAATTTATCTTAAGATAGTTCTTTGGAACCCTCATATTTATTATATTTTGCACACGTAAGGAAAGAAATAACTATTGGCACACCATCTTTACAGTTTAACCCTTCTCTTTGATAATATTCTTCATGAAAACTAAAGTGCAGCGTAATCTCTAAGCGACTTAAATCTAATTTCTGGTCAATCGAAACCCTCGGAAAGCACTTAATCGATTTCACTGTGATTACCCACTTCGGTGATTATTGTTGCCACACTCTCAAACTTTTCCTGCTCCTACCAAGCCGAAAACGTGGCAGCCGCAACGCAGTGCCAAGCACCACATTCTATCTCTCCACCCTCCTCGACTTGCGAAGTTATTCGGTTCAAAATGCCAAGCAAAGCCGTACCATGTCGAGCTGAAGGGTACCACAAAGCACCCACCTACTTACGTACAGAACAGCTTCAAGCCACAAAGTTTTGAAAGCCCAATGAAATTTTGCCAGCCACATGGCACTCAATTTTGCAGGGAACACGCCAATGCCAATGCCAATTCAACTAGCCGCACGCACCACCCAGAACCCAGGACCCACACCGCCAGCACCCCCTTGTAACCGCAAATTTTAAGCACGATTCCAATTATCCAGGCAGAATACAAAATGCACATGCAGGCGGAGCAGTGCGGAGTAGGGGCATAAATTGCCAAATTCGCCAGGACGCACAGCCACATCCTGCACCGTTCCCTGCCCCCTGTGCCCCGTGTGCCACGTAGATATCATGGCCTTATCCGGTTCTCCAACTGAGGACCCAAAAAAGCCGTTGCCCCGCCCTTGGTCCCACCAGAGAGCCTGCCCCTTTTGGTATTTTGACGTTTCTCTTTGACAACCTTTATGCAACAGAGGCTGCGAGCAAAATCAAGCATCGTACAATGTCTTTCAATTGGATGCATTCGTGAATACAACCAAAATAGCCGATTTGAAGCAGTTCCCCAAAGTGTCCACCGCCATCGATGCGATATCCGTGTCTGGGCGCACGCTCCTCTCGCTGACGCAGTCCGTCCAGACCATCCTCGAGAACATGCTGCAGACCTCCTCGTTCAATCTGACCACGTACCGCGGCAGCGTGGGCGCGCCCACGCCCGAAAAGGATTTGGCGACGTTCATTGATCAGATGCAGCGGGTGGCCTTGCAGGTGAGTGCATCTGACAGAGTGAGAGCGGAAGCACCTGGCACCCCGCCTGATTAGTTTCAATTAAGAGGGTGGCGGCGGTGGCAGCGGTGGCAGCGCTGAGGATTTACGTGCCACGCATAATGCAACCGCCGTGCATTCAATTCGCTCATCCGATTTGTATTCGCCAGATTCAGGACGTGGCCACGTCCTCGCGCATGACCACGCTGGGCAGCAGGGCCAAGCGGCTGCAGGCCGCGATTCTCCAGCCGCTGGAGAACCTGCAGAACGAGATACTCTATCACCTGACCGCTCTGGAGCTGCAGCGGGATCCCTGGGCCAAGCAGGTCAACCAGACGCTCAACCACCTGAAGAGCATCCAGGGTTACTTGGAGAACAAGGCGGGCGAGATATGTCACAATATGACAAGGACCTACACGGATCGGTGAGCTATAGTCTACATATTTTTATGTTATTTATTTATATTTTTTTAAGAAACTTATAAAAGTGTCCTATTTGCTGCAAGTGAGAATTCGTCCAAGTCATGGTTATATCTTCAATCATTTAGGGAAATATTGGAATTGTGCATAAACTACTTGAGTCTTTGTGTCAACTTAAATGTTGCAATAGAATCTCTATAATAGTCATTAAATTATTTAAAGGAAAGAGACTGCCTTGACCTATTTTTGTGCTTCCTAAAGGTTTATAAAAATTGTCCAAACAGTTAAGAACCCATTCGCCCTACTTTTTATAAATAAGAAAACAGTTTATAAATTATAAGCAAATTCCTACTAAATGTAATAGGAATAAAGTAGACTTAGCACCGATTCTTAGCCCCAATTTATAGTTTACCAATTATAGGAGTATATAACTCTAACCCGTAGTTCTATCATATTTCAGCCTATGCAAAATCAGTTCACCTGGCCAGGTTTGTGCCAAAGTTAATTGCGGTAAATTCTCAGTGATTTCCAACCAAAAAGTTAGGGGTTGGCATATCCACCCCCTTCCATTCCACACTCTCGAAAATGCTTCGCTGCATTCCGCTTTTCCAGCCCCATTTCCCTCCGCCTGTGGCACTTGGAGCTGCATTCTCGGTCTGTCCGTCTGCCTGCGTGTTTGAGTTTTATTATTGTGTTGCTCTTTCGGTAGCTAGCAGGGAAACAAACAACTTGAACAATTTCTGTGCAGCTGTGGAGCTGTGCAGGCGCTACGGCACCCCTGAGAACTGCACATAGTTTCCGGCTTTATCAGATAATTGAAAGTCCTAATCGTTTGATTAAGTTTGCCAAGTGTCATGATTGCATTTTCAGTGTTTTTCCAAGTGTACACTTACGGTGCCACAGACACGAACTCGAACGGGGGCATTTATGGCCTGGAATGCAAAATATTTCGTTACTGAAACTGGCGAATGCCCGATGACAAATTCCTTGTGCAATTTATAATCGCTTCGCAATTGTTACAGCCACTTAAGAGCTGAAGGGCACTTAATTGTGAAAACAATAAACAATTCCGATTTATTGCAATATTTCAGTGAACTTAAGCCTACTCTTAAGTTCTTAGTTATTTAAAATAACAAAATACTGTTAAATTGGATTACAGGAGAGTCTGGAGATTGTAATTTAATATTTTTTGATACCCCAAGGTAGACTACAGAAATGTAAATGTAAAGAATCAAAAGCCATACTTTATTAAGCCCTTCCTGATTTATTTCCTTTCTGGTATACATTTCCCACACGCTCTCTATCACAGCCTGAAGGCCTACTTGACCAGCAGCCGTGCCACCATGGAGTCCCAGCTGGGCGACACCACCACCAAGTGCCGACCCTTCTACGACACCTTCGATGCCAGCCGCTCCTTCCTCTGCCGCAACATGGTGGACTTCATCAACGGCCTGACCTTCTTCATTTTCCTCACGCTCCTCCTCTGGGCCATAGGCACTCCGGTTGGCCTTAATTTGATTACCGTCCAGACCCGTCTGAATGCCATGCAGGCGGCGCAAACGCGCAGCAAGAGCCGCCAGAGGCGCAGCGACCGGAGTCCGGAGCAGGAGCAGCGCGGCGAGAGCCGTGGCAGGAAGAAGCAGCGAACCAGCAGTGCCGCGGCCAGCGGCAGGAGCGGCAGGCGAGAGCAGAGCCGGGAAAGGAGCACCAGCAGCACGGCACGACCAAAGCCACCGCTGTAAGTCATGGGGAGAGAGCTGTTTCAGCATTCCAAATTGAACCAGACGGGCCTAAGAGGTTTCCTCTTTATGATATTAATTTTTATGTAAATTTAAGGGGTGGCTGGAAAACGAACAAAGTTCCCATCGATGCTCATATACACAACTGACCAGACCCTTTTTCTCTATGTACAAGGAACTATTAACATATAGACCTCACCCTTCCACAGACGACGCACTGCCACCGAGGAAACCCTGGACCTGGCCGACGAAGACTCTACTCCATCAAGGGAACAGCAGCAGCAGCAGCAGCAGCAGCGGCGGCAGGAGCAGAACCAGCGGGAAACGGATAGGGAGCGAGAGCGGATCAGGGATCAACGGAGTCGGGAGCGGGAGCTGAGCCGTGGCCGCGACGTCTCCGCCTTGAATACGCCGGTGCGCAGCCGAAGTCGCCAGCAGCTGTGAGTAGCGTAGAGATTCCTCATTGAGGCGCCCCATCTCAAGCTCATTCCATCATTGCATTAGGCGCCACGACCCCGAGGATGACAATTGGGGCTCGTCCAGCGGACCCAGTAGGGCCAACTCCCATGAGAGGGAACGTGAGAGCAGTCAGACTAGAAAGATTCTGAATATTTGGCAGTCGCGCAATAAAGTCAAGCCGCCGCTGTAAGTTGAGGTCCCTTCGAATCCTTTGAGATCCGGCCCCGCCCTGTTCTGATAACCCTTCTACCCTTCTCTGCGAACAGTCGCCGGCAGGGCACTGAGGAGTTCGACTTTGAAGATCATCACGAGGACAGTGGGTGGCGCAGCCAGAATCAGACTCAAAGCCAGAACCAGAATCAGAGCCACAGCCATAGCCATAACCAGTCCAGTGTTAGTCCAGAGCAACGACCCGCAGATCCGCGCAGCCTACGCCCCAATCTCCGTACTAAGCCAAAGTTGTAAGTGACCCTGACCCCGAGCTCCCCCCGATTGAGGTCCGCAGCACCCCACTCACTCTGACTGCCCCAAAACTCTCTGCATGCCAGACGTAGTACTCGTACCAACGCGGATAGAGCTAGCAGTGAAATGGTCCGGCGCCCCGTAACCCCCGTGCTCAGCGTCAATCCGGACATTCCGGCCGCCGTTCCGATGCCCCGCACGCCGATGCGATTGAAGAGCAAGGTGTCGCTGACCGCCCGAGCCGTGCAGGACATTGTCAACAAGCGGAATCAGCGCCTGTGAGTGTCCCCAAAAAGAAATCCCTAGGCCAGTTAGAGCAATGCACCCACTACACTCACCCCGTCCATTAGCCTAACTACTATATATGTTGCTATATAAATATATATAAGTATATAATGGGACCCTATGTATCCCACAGCCAACGCACTGGCACCGATGAGTTCGACCTGGACGAAAGCGATGCCACCTATGGTGCTGGAGCCCATATGGATGCGGACGTTGCGGCGTAAGTGGGATAAGAGAGGGAAGGTGTGTGGCAGAAATCTCACACAAGACCGTTCCAACGAAGTCTCTCCAGGAAATGGGTTTATCTACAAGGCATTCAGTGCCTCAAAATCACTCCGATATACCTATGAATGAAGAGATATCGTAACCATGACGAAATCAATTACTCAGCAAAGTTCTGAAACCCCTAGACCCCATTGATTTCTCAAGAGGTTCAGCGAACCAATCGGCCACTCGAGATTTCTGTGACACCCGGATAACTGGATAATTAGATATAATGAGCTAATGGTAACTTCCCCAATAACAACATTGTTGCTGTCTTTTCCAGCGCCCGACGCACGCCGCCTAGGGGCGCTCCACCGCCACCGCCCCCGCCAGCGGCCGGCATGAACAGGTTCTACCAACGTTATTAACCGTATTCAGTTGCCAAAATGAGTTTGTTTTTTGCCTTGCGTTTGATTTTGATTTTGGTTTTTTGATTGATTTGAACGAATCTTGTGCACATGCCAGAGACAAGAGTACCAACCGAAAACACACACAAATTCTTATTGTGTTCACAGCGACAAAGTCTATATATTCTGAACTTACTTTCTCTCCCCGAAAACCGATCCGGCTCCCGGCTTGATGGTAGTAGCGATCGCACGGTGCGCTGGAACAAGGACGAGGCCGAGGACTTTGAGTTCGAGGAGGCCGACGCACCGAAGAGTCCCATGTATCTGAGCCACAACCTCCACTGAGCCACAGACCCATCAACCCATCAACCCATCGATCTCCCCCACAAATGTGGCAATTAGTTTTGTATTTCGCTTCTATCGCTCCCTAGTGTGTAAGTGAAATGTAGTTTTAGAATCGAAGCAATATGTTTTTAGGCATTTAACAACCGTAATAAATAAATAATCTATAACGAATGAATTGCAAAATAATGGTCTACGGACCACTACAGTTTATTCAGTCCCCCTAACCATGTCGCGGATTGTAGTGCGCTTGTGCTTCCTGCTTCCCTTTTGCATAGCAGATCAGGTGATATCGAAGCCATTCGCCGATCTCCAGATGTTTCACAAGGTGATAAACGAAATATCCGATGACAACGTCATCATATGCCCTCCGGCGATCGATCTGGCCCTGATCCAAATTTACCTAGCAGCCGGAGGAGCTACCGAGAGCAAATTGAAAGATAATCCGCCCATCAGTGGAGCCTCAAAGGAGAGTATATGCGAGAGCCCCTTTCCGTCGTGGGCCTCGGATATACAACCGCCTGTTCGGATTGCCAGTCGATTTTATGCACACAAGGGAGCCCACATCCAAGCTACTTACAAGAGCAAGTATACCAAATATCTGAATACCGAAATCGAAAAGGTGGAAGAGAGTGACAAATGGGCTGGAACGATTAACCGCTGGGTTACTTCGCACACCGACCAAGGCCTTGAGAACCTTGTAGACCCGCTCGAGGTCGAGGATTCGAGAAGGGTATTTCTGACTAGCGCCGTCAGTTTTCATTTGCCGTGGGAGGTCCCCTTCAAGCCGATTGCCGATGCCAAGTTTTATGTAGCGGACGAAAGTCGGATGGCACCGGTTAAAATGATGCAAGTGGTGGGCCAGTTTAAGTACATCTTTGATTCCAGCCTAGAATCCCACACGTTTCTCATTCCATTCTCCAAATTAAACCTTGACTTGGTGCTGCTGATTCCCAAAACTTCTGATGGAATTCAAAAGATAGAAGAGGGTCTGGAAAGCATAGATGTCCGCAATGCAACTGTCAATAATGTCAGTCTTTTCGTGCCACAGTTTAAGTTCCGGTATAGCCGGGATATGGTCCAAACGCTGATCGATCTGGGGATTGAAAAGTCTGTTTTCGGGCACACAAATCTCTCAGAACTTATTGCGTACAATGAGAGATTCAAAATCGATAGCATGATGCACTCGACCATCATTAACATTGACGCAAATGGAATCAACGCAGCTTTCGGCACAGGTTCGATATTATATTTAAGACATGGAACTCCTTACCACCAATTTTAAATCCATTTCAAGGTGTCGACGTGTTATCTTCGAAAGCGCGCACTGCACCCTTTTGGAATGAGCCAGCATTGGCCAATGATTCGATATTATCCTTGAGTCACATGAAGAGGTCCCCACGACCGAGCAAGTCATCATCGCTTATGGTCATAGAGGTGAACCGTCCTTTCTTGTTCGCTCTAAGGGACGCTAATAGGACGTACTTCTTCGGCAGATACAGTCATCCTGCGTAGCTGATGAATGTAAATACAATATTCAAAAGTCCAAATTTTGGGTAAACATTCACTTGAATTGGCGCTTTATTTATATCAAATCGATTGGATGGATCAATGGGTGTTTGGCGGGCAAGTCCCGTTTACTTCTTCTTCAGGAAGGGGCTGACGATGGCTGGAGCAGCGTACGTGGAAATGGGAGCAGTGTAGGTAGTCACCGGAGCGGTGTAGGCAGGAGCGCTGTACACCGAAGCGGTGTAGGCGGGAGCAGCGGCAGCATAGGTGGAGTAAGCAGGAGCGGCAGCAGCATAGGTGGAGTAAGCAGGAGCGGCAGCAGCATAGGTGGTCACGGGAGCGGTGTAGGCCACAGGAGCGGCGGCTGCATAGGTGGCGGCATATGGAGCAGCGGCATAAGGAGCAGCGGCATAGGTGGTCACCGGAGAGGCGATGAAGCCAGCCTGGGCGGCGGCAATGCAGAGGGCCAAGCAGATGAGGAACTACGGGAATTCAAAGCAGAATCCTTTAGCAAGACCATTCGATCCTGAATGGCAGGCTGCGGCTTACCTTCATGTTGATTTGGTTGGTTTGGGTTTGTTGGTTTGTCAGCGACTGATGCTGTTGGCCACTTTTCTCTGCCATTTTATAGGCCAATTGTCGCGACATTGGCCAAAACGGGTTTCCGGCTTAGGCAGCCCCAAATACAAAAAACCTAAATTAGAACACAATTGCGATCGCAAGTAGATTTCTGGCAGGTAACGTTCAATGAACGCGGATGCCGCGCCTCGCAGCGGCGTGTCAAATGGATTACTCTTTTCCAGTATTCTCGGCGATCTCGAGAGATCTGATGGCGACAACTGAAATGGACAGGGAATGGGAATTACGATTCTGATTACTGATTGGCTTTGACGAAACAATTGGGTGTGTGGGCAGACTCACCTCTCCGCTGGGACTTCCACTTCAGCTGCTTCGCTTTGTCTATGGTCACTTGATATTATTCTATGGATTGGCTCGAGTATTGGTCGAAACTTAATGGATAGTTAAAGATTAAGTTGCTATGTGGTAATGACTAGGAGTATTTAGTAAAGTATTCTGTGCGTTTAGCAGGAATGTCTACAGAACACGATCCGCAGATATCAGAATCTACCGTGAAATACAAAAAGTAAGCTTAGTTTTAAATTGGTAATCTTAGCATACGACTTTGGTTCAAGGCACTTGGATTTACTGAAGAATAGGCCGCCCTACGCCTTAGTTGCCGGCAATGTGACTTTCATATTCACTTCCACTGAGCTTGGCGGCTTCTTGCGCCTCACATCGATCTCGTAGAGCGCCAGTCCCAGTTGATGGACAAAGGAACTGAATTGCTTGTTCAAGTAGGCAAAGCTCAGCGTTGGTGGCTGCTCCACGGCGCAGGTCCCCCGGAGATCATCATGAGCCCAGTGGGGGGCGTCCACATCGCAGGGATGCCTGCCCTGCAGGCGAGGAAACGCCTCCGTGGACAGATGCGGATAAAAGACGTTCAACAGCTCGAAGTTAAGGTAGCTGCTGGCATTCGACTGGACCAGTGCCTCGTGGAGATCGGCGCTCAAAGAGGCGGGAACGGCCAAGTAGAGCTTGTATCGCAGGCGACTCGGTCCAGACTGCTTCACCTCGCAGTTGCCACTGATGAGCTTCACCTTCTGCATCAGGGAATCCAGGGACAGACCACCGTATTCGTACATATAAAAGTCCCGCTGGCGGCGATATCGCTGATGCGTTTGCCTATTGAAGTGCAGCACCCGGGAACTGGGAATGTTGAGCAGGTGCAGGGGCAGGCTGTAGATGTGCGAGGTCATCAGGTGGACGTGGGTGGCCGCCGGCTTGGTGGCCATCACATGCGACATGTCCGCTGCCAGGGGATAAACCCCTGCCTGATGGATGAAACCGAAGAAGAGGGTGAGCGCCACATTGCTCACATACCAGATCTTCAGGAGGTACGGACCGGAAGCCTTGCTGGAGAGCCATCTGTCATAGAACCAACGCAACAGCGGGTGTTCCTTCTGAAAGGGGTACTTGCCACTGAATCCAGTGATCAGCTTGGGAGCGTGTAACAGCAGCAGCGGGAATGTCACCGGCAGCAGAAAGCGTGGCTCCTGATGATTAATCAGCGAAAGAAAGAATAGGGGCACAAAGATGGCACCCGACATCAGCGACACGATGCTTTGGAAGCGCGGCAGCACCTGGTACTCCGCCCGGAAGAAGCGCAGCAGCAGCTGGGCAAAGGCACCCAGTGAAGCCAGGGCCAGAACATTGAAAAGCATGGGCATATTGACCATCAGATGAACATAACAGGGATGCACACCATGGCTGGCCGTTTGCGCCGAGTCCAGATTCGCCTTGATGAAGTTCCAGGGCGTAAAGACGAAGTTATCGATGTTCAGATGCATCATGTGCAGCTCGCCAACGGTTAGGTGCTGGTAGTACAGCGAATCGCAGAAGATGAAGAACACGAGAGCCGGCAGGGCACACAGACAGAAGAGAACTATGCGCAGGTTGAAGTCCCGGAAGGTGACGCTCCGCGTTCCCATCCCGCGTAGCAGCCAGAAGAAGACCATGGGTGCTCCAAAGAGCAGGAAGGTGGGCCGATTGAATACCCCCGCCACGCATATCGTGGACATGGCCAGCAGGTGCTGCAGATTGTGCGGCGGCAGGGCGTTCTTCAGCTTCCAGATGCGCACGCGCTCGCTTATGGACTCCGCCTTGTCGTACTTCTCCTCAAGGAACTCCTTCTTGAACACCACCGTGTTAGTGCGCAGCATGCACTCCGCCACCAAACAGAGCAGCCACGAACACATGGCCATCTCGAGGCTGTTGGAGAAGGTGCGCGTGCCGAAGACGAGCAGCACCCACGAGCTGCCCAGGGCCAGCAAACGGATCTCGAAGCGTAGTCCGTACAGCCGGCAAATCCTGTACAGACACCAATCGTTGCTGAACGAGATTATGGTGTAGACAAGCCGCGGAAAGACCACGTAAGCATACGTGCCCAGCAGCTCCACATCCCACCAAGTCTTCAGGTACATCGCTATGAACTCGTAGAAGCTCCAAGGCACGCGGAGCAAGGCAAAGGGCAACGTTATGCTTCGCACCGGCATCGAGTTGTTGAACTCCCAGGTGCGTGTGTGCTCCAGCCGAAAGTGGTCGCCTGGAAGGGAAATAGTTAATAAAGCCAGGCTCTACTTAATTCCCAGTTCACATCCTCACCAGTCATCACTTCCACGCTTTGGAAGAACTCATCCGGATGCACATAGCCCAATTGGGGCACGAAAACCAGCAGCAGACGCACCGCCGCAAAGCAGAAATAGGTGCTCAGGTGGCGGTCACCCGGCGACCGGTTCTGCCACAGTTTGGTCAGACGCATTTTGTAATCAGCACCACTATAAACTTCGGAGACCCCACTAGTTTTTCGGCTATTTGTTAAATCAAAATTGACGAAAATGCATTTGTTTTGGTTTTTGTTATTGTTTTTAATTTCTTCTACACAACTGCTGGCCACACTTACATTTCATCTGGTCACCCCAAAAATCGTGCACGACAATGGCGCTGCCATATGCCAGAAAATACTAAAAAGTAATGGTACAAAACAGTTTGAGAGCAGTTGCTCGAATTTGGCGGCAAAGTTTAAATACATTTTAATAAGAATCATTCTACAAGAAATTTCGTTGAACTAAAGCGTATTTTTCATATACTTCTAATATTAATATTTATTTATGAATATATATAGATAATCAATTTTTAAATTTTTTAAATACAAATTATTTTAATAAACTTGTTTCTGAATAGCATGAATATCTGTTTATAAATGTATTTATTTGTATTGTTATTTTTCATTTTTATATTAGACAAAAAATACATACGTATTTTGTAATTTATAACATTTAATCAATTTCCAGGCTCCCTTTTGACTTTCATTAGACTTAAGGTGTGATTATGTGTTGTAGCCTTCATATATGGTAGAAACATTTAATATCCCATTAATTTGCATTAATTTATCATTGTTTTTGCAGCACCTATCACCTGATCCCCCGATCAATTGCAATCCATTCAGCTGTCGCGCCTTCCGTTTGCTTATTTTGCGTTCGAACCGATGACGTAGTTTGCGGCTTGGCTAGGAAATTCGATATCGAGTTACAGTTACATAAGCCCCGGTTCTGTGGCCAAACAGTTCATAAACGCACAGCGATGATACGCCGATGAATAATACTTGAACAACCGAGGCACTGCATCTGGACCCCTATAACCATTGACAGACAGAGCAGCGTCTGGGAGCAGACAGGGAAATGTAAACAAAAAGAAAAGTCGTTTGTTATTAAACTTTCAGACTACATTTTCACCAAATGTACTTGTTATGCATTATTTTATTTATTGATCTGCGCTTCTTGTATATTTTAACTTGAAACCAGATAAAATTAACACTCATTTCCATTCAATATATTCCCGTTTAAGGTGGGGATGGGGTGCGGGATCGGTACCGCCTACCCCAACCACAGAAAACGTGTGCAGCCCATGACGAAGGCGGCCAGTCGACTCCATACGAGTCTAACGCCTCCGCGAAGTCCCCCGATCGGCGATCCGCGATTTGCAATTACGCTGAATTACCCACTTGACAAACCGAGTCGAGTGTGCGCGCAACGCTCGCGGCATCTGGGCTCGCAATAATTAGCAAAAATAAATACAAACAAATAAACAAAAAAAAAAAAGCAAATTAAATTCCAACTTTTTGCTCGGGAAAAAATCTAATCATTCTCTCGGAAATCAAGTGAAGCATCGCAGACAATTTTAGAGTCAGATAGCAGAAGTTATTCAAGGGGTAAACAACTGGGAATATCCACAACGAAAGTCTGTTCAAACCGATTTCAACCGAATTTTAAGAGTATTTTTTTTTTGAGTTATAGTTTTCTAGGGAACTATAAATTAGTTTCTTATAAATAATTATTAAGTGGAAAGTAACAAGTGACTGCAGAGATCTGAAGTGAAAAGTAAAGTGCTCAGAAAATGTTTTAAAAAGTTCAATTCAATCTTAAACTCAATGAAATATAAGCAAATGTTCATGTTTCGTGATGTAACTCAGTGATTATTATAATGAACAAATTAACAACATAAAATAAAAGCTATATACGACAATGTTTCTCCTTTAGCTTCCTCAATTATCTATTCCAACTCCAAACTGAATTAGTGAAATGAAACTTTTCCCCCTGTCAATCGGTTGGACAGTTTAGTAATGTGGCAAGCGTTTAACAGGGCTTCTAGGCAAACTTAATGGGCCACGCCTCCTTTCTCCAACGGTCCATACCCAACCCCACCCCAACGCCCATTAAACAACTTCGATGAGCAACAGTTGGCTGCAATTTAAGTTACACTTTGCCACCTGTCGGACCCAGTTCCTCCCAGTGGCCCCAGCTGCAACCCCAAACGATAGCCGAAGCTGACTCTCCTCGTTGTCCTGCCGACGAGCTCCTGGCGCCGCCTGCGCAGCGCGTGTATAAAAGGAGGACTCCGGCCAGAGGATTCATCAGTTGGCCCAGCGGAGCGGCGCGCGTCTCTCAGATCGGACGCCAGAAGGAAGCCAAGCCTGAGGAATTTTTTAAGTTTGTGCAGTGCCATGGACAAGTAATAAATAAAAGTGTTATCGGTTATTTTGTGGCAACTAAAGTTATTGCTTTTGAAGTGAAAATTTAAAACTTTTCTAACAGTTCCATCAACGGAAGTAAGTGCATAAATATATTACATTATTTACAGAAACTAAAATATTTGTTAAAAAGCTTGAATTTACTTTTCCATCTCGGGCCTAGTGTATTCCTAAAAATAATTTTAATAAACTTTTAAAGAAACGGTGCTAGTTTTTATAGTATTTACTTAATTCAAAACAATTAAAACTGGTGATTCTACAAATATTAAAAACATTTGGTAGTTGATAAATGTATTCTTTTATATCCGAATTATCTAAAAATATTTAACTTTACAAAAAAAGTCTCAAAGTCAATAAAGGCTTTTTTTAATTAAAGAAATATTTCAATATTCAAATTTCTGTAAGGTTTTAAGAACAATATCTAAATTTCGGTTTTCATTCTGCATTCTGCATTTATATAGAATTTCTTTGGAAAAGGATTTATCTTTTTTTTAAAATCCAGAACTTACAATACATCCAAACAATATTTGGCACTATAGATATGTATTTTTATTTTGCTCTAATTAAGAATAAACTTTGTTCCCCTAAAAAACAAAAAATTTCAATTAAAAGCATATTAATATTTTAATTTCCTCATTTGGCAAAGATTATGGCCTCCATATCTCCAAGTGCTTTTTAATTGCTTTGCATTTTTTGGCAGCTCGTCCTGTATTCTTGATACTTGTCTAATCAAAGCAATTTAAATTTCGGAATTCCAACTGTCGTCGTCCGTCGGCACTTGTGTACGACTTTCTTTCTTGGCCTTATCATTGCTGTGGCTTCGCGTGTGGGTAACAATTAAATGGTAATTAAAAAGCCAAACGGAAGGCGATGGGAAAACCCCGTCGCGGAGACCGTGTGCGCGCTTCGTCACTCATACGCCCCGGTGTTCCACAGAAGGTGTGCCATTTAAGATTTATCGCCAAAATAAAACAAAGAATTTAAAGCTGCAAGGGGAATACAATAGTTATACCGCGACATTGGCATTGAAAGTGAATTTTATGTTGGGGAGGCCACCATTAAAGGACGCCGCGGGTGTTCGAAATCAGAACTCGATGCGGTCAGGGGCATTTCCATTTTACGACTTTCCGTTTGGTATTTACCATTTGGAATCTGTTGCAAAACTGCATGCGGAAAAATCTGCGTTAATTTCAATGCCTCCCCTGGGGCCGTCAATAAATGGTCACCATTAGCCAGGCCCCATTTAATTCGGTTTCCGATTTAACCCCGGTTCCAGTTATTGGCCAGCCCACTCGTCGTCCTCGTCGTCGTCGTCGTCGGCGGCAGATCCAGCATGTGAACAGAGCCGTAGGGAAAATGCAATTTCCACGACCACACACGCGCTAAACGGGCCAACGGGACCAGCGAAAAAGCGGAAAAGTGGAAGAGCGGAGAAGTGGACGAGCGGAAAAGCGAGCGAAGCAGCACAGGTCGCCAACGGACAACGGAGCGCCGCAGGGTTCCCTTCCTCGACCGCGGACCGTGTGCAGAGTTCGGCTGGCTACGCTCGTGCCGCGATCGGCGTACACTGCCACGCCCCCCAAGCCCCCGGCACGCCGCCTCAGCATGGATCGCAGCGGAAGCGCAAACAACGGCTCCGAATTTGGCGGTGGCGTCTCCGTCGGTGCCGCTACCACGACGGGTAGAGCCAACACCGCTCCTTGGAGCAATGACAAGGAGTCGCCAAACAATGAGGACGACTCCAACGAGGATGACGGCGATAATGCATCGCCAGCCAAAGTCACCGATCCGCTGGCCCCACGATTGGCCAACAACGAGGTGAGTTCTGCACAAAATGTTTCTTGTTAATTGTTTATTGTAAATAGTAAATTGGTTTAGATTTATTATCTGAGCTTCTTAAATCAATAACATCTCTCAGAAAATAAACAAGAAATCAAAAATTATAGATGCCCAATGGAATCATATAAAATAGGAAAAAGTAACAACTTAAGAAATAAAGAGGAAACAAAACAAAAAATACTAAAAAGGGTTTAATTTCAAAATTTTTAAACTAACTAAAAACAGAAACCATAACCACAGAGAAATATGTGTTATATTTTTTTAATTTATATGACATTTATGTAATGAAAATTGTTTAGATGCCAAAATATGATCAATTACAATATAATCTTTCAAAAAAGAAGAACAAGGATAACCAAATAGCCATTTTTCTCAGAAGATCTCACATTATCAGTACAATAAATACAATATAAGACTTGAGATAAAGCTCTAATTTCAAAGAAAATTAAAATTAAATTTAAAAATTACTGGATACAAGAACTGTTTCCCTAGAAAACCAGGAAACGACTGCAAGTATTTCGGTGCTCAATAGCAAATATCGTAACTAAAATTGGCATTCAACAATCAAAGGCTTCTCGATTACTTGATTTACTGCTTCATATTTATTTTCTAATTAATGTTTTTCTGTAACCTGGCAGCGCATTTTGGTAGTGTCTGTGACGGAGCGAACTCGCGAGACTTGGGGCCAAAAAGCGGAGTTCCTGCTGGCCGTGATTGGCTTTGCCGTTGACCTGGGCAATGTGTGGCGATTTCCGTACATCTGCTACCAGAACGGAGGCGGTGCCTTCCTGGTGCCCTACTGCCTCTTCCTCATCTTTGGCGGCCTGCCGCTCTTCTACATGGAACTGGCCCTGGGTCAGTTCCATCGTTGTGGCTGCCTCAGCATCTGGAAGCGCATCTGTCCGGCCCTGAAAGGTGAGTGCAGAGCCGTAAGGAAAGCTATGAATATTAAAAGTGGCACAAAAATTAATCCCATAAAGAGCTCCCCACATGGGCTTTTAAAAAATGATGTACAAATAAATATCAAGATGCCTGGGGCTTTCAAATGGGATACAAGATTAAATGGCAATTTAAATTAATTACAAATATTGAGTTTTAGTCGCTTATTATAAAAAAAAAGGAGGAATTGATTGCATATTGGAATCCATAAAGCCGTTCAATATTTGCGCAGAACGGAGGCCTCTTGCCGGAGGGGCTAGCTTTTTGTAATGAGAAATTAAGTATACGCAGCGGGGACAAGGCATGTGTGTTGTTGATGCCTGATATTTCACGCTCGGCCGAGCATTATTGTCTCAGCCAGATTCTGTGGCCGCCCGCACTTGTGCTGGCCTGAAGGACAAAGGACCAAAGTTGCTCCTGCATTGTTTCCCTTTTTCGGCTAAGGGATATGTGGCTTTAAAAACACGGGGAAAGCACACAATTGTGTGCCAGCGACATTATCAGGCAGTGAAATGGATAAGAGTCGCCAGTTTTGTTGCAACAATTAACAGCGCATTCAAGTGGAACGCACAAAGCCCAAATCAGGACCTCCATCCGGGCCAGGGCATCCGTTCTGCCCTCGCGACCCAGCTCAAGGCCTAATTAAATTGTCCTCAAATTGATTTACAGCCATGAAAAGACACACCACCGAAGGGGAAGTTCTATTCAAAGTTTGCATATCGAGTTGATAATTTCATTAAGTGACAAACAAAATGTATTATGGCCTGGATCTGCGTCGGTTTCTCGCTTAAAGCTTGGACCAAAAACCTTGCCAAGTCACTACTGGTCTAGGCCAAATCCCACCCCCATTGAAAAGTCGAAGAGCAAACACCACTTTGTGGCAGTCATCATTTGCTCAACAAGTGTTTGCTTTGGCGAACCTTTTGCCAAGCGACTCGGGCGTCTCTGGCCCTTCGAAATGAATGGAAAAGCAGCCGGAAAGCAGCGAGCAAAGCGAGTGGAAACTTAAAGGGGGTGAAATCACGTGGCGTGTCTTATTGGCCTCATAAGTAAACTGGCAGCAAAAAGAAGGTAGAAACGGTTTGTTCAACGGCTGAAACCTGCGAATTGTCACGCGGGAATATTCCAATTTCTTTTCCTTTCTGGGTCTCATTGTGCCGGCTTTCAATCAGAAATATTGGCATTCCCAGGCTAAAACGAGCTGGCTTTTAAGTGCTACCTGTTGATTTGCACGCTTTGTGGCCTTGTTAGCAACCGAACAATCAGCTAAATTAATGTGAAAAATAGGCATTCTTTGGGTCCCTTTGAGGTGTTTAACCTTTTGCTTCCTCGAACTTAACTTAAGAAAAAGAAGGGGAACCTTAAACTTAACTTAAATTATTTAATATTACATTCCCCAGGTGTTGGCTATGCAATCTGCCTGATCGACATTTACATGGGCATGTACTACAACACGATTATCGGCTGGGCGGTGTATTATCTCTTCGCCTCGTTCACCTCCAAACTTCCCTGGACGTCCTGCGATAATCCTTGGAACACCAACGACTGTATGCCGGTGACCAGCAAGAATTTCAGCGAGTTTTCAACCTCACCGGCAAAGGAGTTTTTCGAGTGGGTACCACTCAAATCCCCATAAATTGTGTCCTACAAAGAATATCTTCACAGGCGACAAGTGCTGGAGAGCTACAAGGGCAACGGGCTAGACTTTATGGGTCCTGTGAAGCCCACTCTGGCACTCTGTGTCTTTGGCGTCTTCGTCCTGGTGTATTTCTCCCTGTGGAAGGGAGTGCGGAGTGCTGGCAAGGTGGTTTGGGTCACTGCACTGGCACCCTACGTGGTGCTGATCATCCTCCTGGTCCGAGGAGTATCTCTGCCCGGAGCGGACGAGGGCATCAAGTATTATTTGACACCGGAGTGGCACAAGCTGAAGAATTCCAAGGTGTGGATAGACGCCGCCTCGCAGATATTCTTCTCTTTGGGTCCTGGCTTCGGGACACTGCTGGCCCTGTCCAGCTATAATAAGTTTAATAACAATTGCTACAGGGATGCCCTCATTACGAGCAGTATCAACTGTTTGACCAGTTTTTTGGCCGGATTTGTCATCTTCTCCGTGCTGGGGTGAGTGTTTATTGTGATGCATTATCTTAAAATATTATATTTTATATTATTATATTGTATAATATTTTTTATTTATAATTACTATATTCAGAAAACGTTTATTCCCAACAGTTACATGGCTTACGTCCAAAAGACCTCCATTGATAAAGTGGGACTAGAAGGTCCCGGCTTGGTATTCATCGTGTATCCGGAGGCCATAGCCACAATGAGTGGCTCTGTGTTTTGGAGCATCATCTTCTTCCTGATGCTGATAACACTGGGACTGGACAGCACCTTTGGCGGCCTGGAGGCGATGATTACGGCGCTGTGCGACGAGTATCCGCGTGTGATTGGGCGGCGAAGGGAGCTGTTCGTCCTGCTGCTGTTGGTCTTCATTTTCCTGTGTGCTTTGCCCACAATGACCTACGTAAGTGACGGGAGTCTGGGGACTCCCTGGGCTGTGATTCGGTTAATTAACTCCTAAGCACCTCTAATACATATGCATGTGTGTCCAACTGGCCCATTTAGCGCACCATCTAGCAGAGATAACTCCCTCCCCCTATTTAGATATGCCAGCTCCAAGTCGATGGATTGCCATGTTAAGTGCTTTTTATCGTTCGCCAGTTAATCTCACACACTGGCCACCCCCAGCCGGCCGCCACCCTTACTCTGCCTCTCCTGCATTTTTATCACCTGTCAAGAGCAGTGGACTTGTTTGCTTTTCACCTGGCCAAACATCCACCGACATGTGGCTAGTGGCTGCTGCTCCTGTTGCTGCGGCGTTTAACCACTTGGCTGGCAGCCAGTCCGGTCTTCCTCCCGCCACTTTATCTGATTACATTTGAAATTGTAATTTGCTGCCTTCGTTATTTCTGCCTTTCCTGGTCACTTGGCCACTGTGAGTGACCAGTATCGGTCAAGGGATCAAGCTATTCAATAACTCAGCCGCCATCCATTAATCAGTGCCAGTTTAAGTGGAGATCTCCCTTCGAAGTGGTTGAAGGTGTTATAAAAGTAATCTAGAGAGGTTTTTTATGGAAAATAATAGGGAAACAAAGCTAGGACAGAAAATATAAATTAAATACTTCCTCAAATGTAACAATAGTTAAAAAGGACTTTAAGAATGTACATATTACTCTCCCTTCAGGGCGGCGTGGTTCTGGTCAACTTCCTGAATGTCTATGGACCCGGCTTGGCCATTCTATTTGTGGTCTTTGTCGAGGCCGCCGGAGTTTTTTGGTTCTACGGCGTAGATCGCTTTAGCTCCGATGTGGAGCAGATGCTGGGCTCCAAGCCCGGCCTCTTCTGGCGAATCTGCTGGACCTACATCAGTCCGGTATTCCTGCTGGTTAGTTGGTCAAGAACTCAACGAAAATAAATATTTTAATACAAATTCTCCCCCTGACAGACCATCTTTATCTTCTCCATACTGGGCTACAAGGAGATGCTTGGCGAGGAGTACTACTACCCAGACTGGAGCTTCCAGGTGGGCTGGGCAGTCACCTGCTCCTCGGTGCTGTGCATTCCCATGTACATCATATACAAGGTGTTCTTCGCCTCGAAAGGCGGCTGCCGGCAGCGGCTGCAAGAGTCCTTCAAGCCGGACGACAGTTGCGGATCGGTGGTGCCCGGCCAGCAGGGCACCTCGGTGTGACATGACCACGCCCAGGTACACCTCAACATCCGCACCAGCTGCACCAGCATCAAGATCTACAACCTCAACTGCAGCAGCAACAACAGCTTGTCACCAACAACCTCAGGGGCCGACGCTCTCCACACAAACAATCTCAACTGCAACTGCAACCACAGCTTCCCGCTGCCGCCGGAGGATCCGCCTCAGTACCGCAGTAGCCGGTATCAGCCACAGTATCAGCATCGGATCAGCAGCGATATCATTAGTGCTAGTCTAAGGCAGTCGCATAGCCATAGTTTAAGCCTCTGCTCGGTGCAGAGCAATCCCATGGCGACCACAAGGATGCCACTTGCTGCCGAGGACAATAACTGCTCGCTGAGACTCAGCAGCTGCCAGCCGCTCAAGTTCCCGCTGGCCAGCGAGTGGCTGGTCTAAGGAAGAGCCATAACCCTTCTGCTGGGAGTCCTGCAAAGCAGCCATTTTGCGGGGCTCCCCAATGAATGGCACAATATATCACCAGAGAGGCATGCAGGCCGAGGAACTCAACGTTTAATCTAGTTTGATTGCTTCGCAAGCACACATAGTGAACCTAAGTATTCTAGTTGTCCAGCCTTCAGTGGCAGTAGCCTTAGTTCGTAAGCGTTACCTAGCTCAGCTGTAAGTGAAGTGAAATTTGGTAAAATGCTTTCTAAGTAATAACTGCTCTACAGTAGAATTAACGCCCTGTACAATGCATTAATCACACTTACACTTTTCGCGTGCTGGGAAAGGCAATCGTAAGACAGCCACTTTCATTGCCTTTCCAGCGTGCTCGTTGATTTGATTTTTAATTAAATGTATAATTTCGGTTTTACGAAATAGAAACAAAGCGGAATGTGAAATTCTAGAGTGGGAAATGGGTGAAGTTCTCTGCTAATGAGAGATTCGTACTTTCATTGGGTTTCCGGGCTTACAAAATAATACATCTTACATATACCCTTAAAATCCCTTTTAAAAAGTCACATTTAAATTATTTAATTTTTAATTACATCAACTTGCCTTTAGTTAGTTACGCGTAGCTGGCGAAAAATAAACAGGGAGCTTGAATTCATGGGGTGGAGCGACTATGAACAATGAAATGGTAGCGATGTTTGATTTTCGGAGGCCATTGCGCACGCCCACGCCGTGTAGACACGCTGTATATTTTGGAGGCGGCTGGTCCCAATTCCTACGGATCGCAGGCAGCAGCTAATCATGCGGCGCCTGCTTCTTTCGCTTGCGACGAGGCTTGCGCTTCTTCCTCCGCTCCTATTTCCGGGACCCCTTGCTGCCCTCGTCCTTGCCCTTGTCGGCCTTCTCCTCCGTCTTCTTGCCGTCCTTGGTCTCCTTGTTGTCCTTATCCTTGCTCTCCTTGTTCTTCTCCTTGGCATCCTTGCTGTCGCTCTTGCCCTCCTCAGCGTCGCGATTCGCCAGTTTGTTGTTGATCAGGTTGTGCAGCGCGATGATCGAGCGCACCATGGAGGCCAGGTAGACGACCAGCATCTGGTCGTTGGTCTTCACGTACATGGTGCCGGTGAACTGGTCGTTGGTGATGTCCGGGAGCAGGTTGAAGATATCCTGTAGCTGGTACACAATCTGATGATTGATGGGCATCTTGCCATCACCCACGCGCTGCAGATACTGCTTGATGTCGCGCAGCTGGGCGTTCAAGCCCTTGAGACCCATCAGCTGGTTGGTGATCTTCTGCGAGAGGCTGCCCACCGTGGTGTCCTTAATGTCGCGCAGCAGATGCTCTACGCCCACTTCCTCAGCTTCCTCAGCTCCGATCTCGCTGGGCACGTGCTCGAAGGTCTTGCTTGTGGGCGAGCCGTCGTCGTGAACCTCCTCCACGGATATGTACGCCTCGGTGGGCAGGCCCAGGTCCTTGGGCTTGGCGTCGATTATCACCAGCACGGAGTTGGGGCAGTAGCGGCGGATAAGCTCGTTGATGGCAATGTCGTTCTGGTGCAGCTTGGGACCCGTGTGGTACCAGCCCACGACGCGCTCCCTGGCGTTAACCTTCTTGAACATGCCGTACATGTTCTCCAGGTAGTCGTGGTCGAGAAACCACACCGACTTGTCTTTGTCGTCCTCATCAAACGGCACTGAAAAAGGGAGGAGTCTCTATTCTCTGTTTCGCTTCCGATTCTACCAATTACTAACCTGCAAAACTGTTGGACACGTCCAGAACACCCTTCGAGCGCCAGCAGCCCAGAAGGACGCCCACGACGCGCTTCTGGTTGCCAATTTTGCCCATGCGATTGAAGTGATCCACCACGGACAACAGGACCAGCGGATGCACAATCACTTTGTTTACGCTCACCTCCAGCGACGGCATGTTTATTGTTTTTTTCAGTTTTCGGTTGGGTGACTCCTATATTGTGTGCACCGCTTGCTAGGTGCCAGGCTGCTCTGTGTCTCAAAGATAGTTTCCTGCCTGGCGATTATATATTTCAAGAAATTCGTTGCGGCAAAAGTTGAGATGACAGGCAATTTTTTCTAAAGATGATTTTGTTTTAGTGATGTCAAAAAAAATCGATGTTTTCGACATCAAGGTTTTTCTCGGCGATGTTTTTCGATGTTGTTGTTGAAACATCGGTTGAATATTGCTTGAAGAAGTTAAGATTGTCGGTTAGGATATAGATGAGAAAATTTTAAAAATTAAAGAGCAATGAAAACATTAAACTTATATATTTTAAGTTTTTGTTCCTTTTTATAATCTCTAACTCAATGAAAAGGAAAAGACTGTGAAAGCATTATTGTTATGTTATTTTAAGTTTTTGTGCCTATAAATAAAATATATATAATATATATATAAATAAAAATATATTATTTTATAACATATGTAAATTTCGCTATTTTCAGCCTTTCTTAAAATTGCAATCATTGCTAAATTTTGTATCTATCATCGGCCCCCTAGGCGGATACGCGATGGCAAATTTCGAACCCGGCCACCCAGGCGTATAAGCAACGGCCCAGCTACGTCACGATCAAAGCATAAAAAACTCATAAATGAGTGCGAGTGAATATGAGACATTGAGTGAGTGCAGATTTCAGTTCACCATTCTGTTAAGAATTCTCGGTCACTCTCATGTTAATTTTCCCAAATAAAATTTTGCTACAAGCTCTGTTAAGAATTCTCTGGCACTCATGTTAATTTTCCCATATAAAACTCTGCTAAAAACTCTGTTAAGAATTCTCTGGCAAATTCATGTTAAATTCGTGGTGAACAGAGCGAATGAGTCAGTTTTTCATTGTGAACTCAATATCGATATTCTTTCTAGAGATGATATCACGATTTTTGTTTTCCTAAATATCGGAATTGCGATATTTTATTTGATATTTTGCGATATTTTTAATTGATAGCTCGCGACCGGAAAGTCTGGCAACACTGGTAGCTGACGACAGAAAAGTCTGGCAGCGCCCGTTGTGCTGCGCTAGTATGTCCTAGATGGCGCCAGTGAATTATCTCAATCTATCTACTTGAGATCGATTTATTAGATTGGTTGGATCTCCGACTGCTTATCGGTGTCTGCCTTGTATATATATATATATATATATACATATATATTATTTCTCAATATGACTGGTAAGCTAGCGGATGAAACTATTTCCCATTGACGCTAAATGTGCCGGCGAGAAAAACCTGCTTACAATGTACCCTTTCACTCAGTTTTTTAAATGCAGCCTCGTCTTAATATATAATCCACGCGTTGCAAATCTATTTTCCAGCTTATCAGTTTTATTGTAGGAATGGCTAGCAAACCAGCAGTTTGAATATAAAACAAACAAGAAAGAAAGAATATTTCGGCACACCGAAGCTTGTATACCCTTGCAGCTTAATGTACTCTTCGCGGTTTGCAATTAACTCCCCATTTATACATACATACATCCTTTTATATTTTAGATATTTATTATACCCTTGCAGGGTATTATAATTTTAGTCAGAAGTTTGCTACGCAGAGAAGGAGACATCTCCGACCCTATAAAGTATATATGTTCTTGATCAGCATCAACAGCCGAGTCGATCTAGCTATGTCCGTCTGTCTGTCTGTCTGTCTGTCCGTCTGTCTGTCCGTCCGTTTCTACGCAAACTAGTCCCTCAGTTTTAAAGCTATCTGGATGAAACTTTGCAGATATGCTCCTATATGCTCTCACTGCTATATACATATGTCGGAACGAGCTATATAGGAAAGATCGGTAAATTTTAATGAAAAAAATTATAACTTAGCCAATTTTTACAATATTTGAATAAAATTTGAGATATGGCCATTTTGTATTATTCTTGAATTTCGGTTTTAATTTGATCAAAATCGGACAACTATATCATATAGCTGTCATAGGACCGATCAGAAAATTTTAATGAACAAATCTAACTAAGCCAATTTTTCACATATTTTCATAAAATTTGAGACATAGACATGTTGTATTATTCCAGAATTTCGGTTTTAATTTTATTCAAATCGGACCACTATATCATATAGCAGCCATAGGAATATATATAAATTCATTAAATTCGTTCGCAACATTTTTCGCTCGCAACATTTTTCGCTCGCAACATTTCTCGTTCGCAACATTTTTCTTTCGCAACATCTACCTTATGTCAGTACCCGAGAAAACGAAAAAGTCAGAAGATTTTTCTTCTTCTTCTTACTTACTGCAAGGGAAGTTAGCTTCCTTTCTTGTTAACTTTCATATAATTAAAGACTTGGCCATTTGGTATTAGTCTTAAATTTCGGTTTTAATTTTATCAAAATTAGACTACTATATCATATGGCTGCCAACGGAAATTTGAATAAATTTATTGAACAAAACTTTAATTTTGTTGATTTTCAACATATTTGTATCTGCTTAGAGATTCTTCCATTTCATATTACTTCACAATTTTGGTTTAAATTTAATGCAAATCGGCATAAAGCATAAAGCTGCCATAGAAACGATCGTTAAATGTGGAGGAAAATGCAAAACTTTAACTGTAAACTGTAAATGTAATATGAGTAGGAAAATATTAAAAGCGAATTGCGATGATATTTAATCAAATGGATTAAATTATAATGATCTAATTGTAAGGTGCAAGGGTATACAAACTTTCTTGTTTTCTACTGATTATACAAAAATATGTTGTTTTGAGGTATTTAAGTGATATGAAAGCTCAAGCTTCCTTGACGACAACATTATTATCTGTTGTACGCAGCTGAAGGTTAGAGGTTAATTATCATTTTTCTTAAAATCAGAAATGCCAAATTTCCAGATGCTGATTAGGGGCTCTTGCACAGTTTTCTTTCGTCCAATCGCAAACTGTGTGTTTCAGTTTATTCGAGCTGACTGAACGATGCAGGCGTTATTATTGGTAAGAGTGATTTTTGGGCTTCTGATTCAAAGGAGCTTAGCCCGACTATTGGAGGACCGATGCGGACTGGTAGTAACTGGGAGAATTCCGAATGGCAGAAACGCTGAATCGGAGGCTGCTGCTTGGATGGCAGCAGTACGCAATGAAACAGACTTTCGATGTGGAGGCACTCTGATTCACAAACGTAAATATATTCACAAATACGTATAAATAACACGTCAACGCCAAATTAATTGAATTTATTTCTTATCAGGTTTTGTGTTGACAGCCGCTCATTGCATTGAAGGTCAAGGCAGATTGTAAGCATACTCAAAGCACACTATATAAGGACATTATATAATACGCATAATAATATTGTCCACAGATTCGTAAAGTTGGGAGCATATAACTTATCGCTCCCTGAGGTAGAGTACAGGGTCAGCCACGCGGAGGTTCACAGGAGAATACTCCAGCGAAGCGTTTCAGCACGATATTGGCCTGCTTAAACTACCACTCGATGTTGTGTTTACTGGTAAGTGTTATCCGGATGATCGCCTCTGATGGACCTTAGATCTTATTTCCTGTCCGCAGAACAAATCCACCCGATCTGCATTAATTTACCTCCCACGACGCAGACGGGAGCGGATGCTTCCACATTCGTTGCATATGGCTGGGGAAAAACGCTGACAGCCAACATAAGTGAAATTCTTCAGAGAGTCACACTCGATCGCTACGATCACAGCAGGTGCAACAATATCTTTTATACGCCACTAACTTCATATCAGATCTGTGCTGGGTCTTCGAAAAGCGACACCTGCTTAGGCGATTCTGGCGGTCCGCTGATCAGAGAACTTAATTATACTGGCATTAGACGTCTAACACAGCTAGGAATGGTGAGCTATGGTTTAGGAACATGCGATGGAATAGCCATTTATACCGATGTCACACGCTATTCTGACTGGATTGAGGAAAGGATTAAAGCTCTATTTCCCCAGGATTCTTGGCAGAATTCTTCTCTTGGTAAGCATTTTGACAATGTTTCACAGCCTCCATTCTACAAATTGTC
>VNJV01016095.1:34425-46848 GCA_008042635.1 Drosophila nikananu | reverse complement strand
AAGAGGAGACAGTGCCAAGGAGAGCGCGCTCTTTCACCCCTCTTCATGCTTTTTAATTACAGCTGTAGAGCGGCCTGAAGCAGTACGCCGGGTGCGGTACGCGGGGGCGAGTGAATGAGTGAAAAGAGAGAGAGGGTAACCGAAAAATGCACGATCAGCATGAGAGAGTTCATTTACCGTTCGGTTGGACAAAACGCCGAGTGCAATTACTCCCATTTATATTCTTTCCCATTTTCCCTTGCCTTTCCAATTGCCGCGTGTTTTTCTTTTGCTTACCTGTGCAACTTGTAGATGAAGAGAACGAGGAACGAAATGTAGATGAGGGCCACGAAGACCAGTGGCAGCAGAAAGGTGACGATTAGCGGGGTCAAGAAACGATAAAGCCATAGTGAATAATCCAGATCGATGTACGAGGCTAGAAGAGGAACCAATGAAAAATAAAAGAAAAATCCGCCGGAATAAAGCTTGAACAAAAATTCGAATTTTATAATTATATTACTCACACAAAAGGCTCTGCAGTGTTTTAAATAAATTCTCCAGAAATTCCATTCTGACGGGGTTAGGAGGGGTGGGGACCTTTTCAATATTTCTTCACTTGATTTTTGGACTGTGTTCAGGTTTCATTTGTTATTCTTGTGCACACACAACAACAAAATACAGAAAAAATGAATCGCTTTGGCCTGATTTTCACTTGAAGCTTTACTTTCTTTCCCTCTCTTTTGCTCTTCTTGCATGAATTCTTGTTGCTCTTTTGCTTCCTATTTTGTGGTTTGTTTTTGTTTTTGCTTATTTAAATTGGAATTCAGGTGCTTCTGTGTGTAAGTCAGTGTGCTGGGTCGCCGCTGCCGTTGCTGCAGTTGTTGTTGTTTTTGTCTTTTTATTTAATGAAAATTGAATATTTTCGCCGCTTTACGTACATTTATTTTATTGGCTATAACTTCGAGTTGGTGCATTGTTATTGGCCTTTGTTGTTGTTTGTATCGGTGCGGAATGTAAACATTAGCGAGGCGCGCCACTCGTGACAAAAAAAAAGACAACCGCCGCCGTTCGCAGTCAGCTACATAGTGCGCGCCGCGTCGTTTAGGTTAATAATACTACGAAGTTATCTTATTGTTCTTTTATTTCATGTTTCTTTTTTTCGTTCGTTTGGCTCACATTCGTGGCACCTGGCAACGCCGGCCCAGCTGTTCGCAGATGGCCCGGTGTTGCCAGCTGTTTATGGTGATAGCGATGAACCCACAAATCAATTTCAAAAACGGCCTCGCATCAGCTGTTATTATTTCTTTATTTTGGAGAATAAGTAATGAATACGACAGCCTTCTTTAATTTAATGAAAATTAAAAAGGGACTACGAACAAAATGTAGTGAATACCAACAGTATCTTTGTTTTTTTTGTTCTATAAAATGTAATAAAAATAATAATAATTAGTATCATCGGATATAAAAAATTTGAATGGTGAAACTGTTGCGCGTCACTATTTTATCAATCTGGCATCGCTGGATGGTACTTAAAATACAGAATTTTATGATATATCACTGTGGTCACACTTTCCCTTCGAAATGTCAAGTCTTTTTATTCTCCTTTGCAGTTCGACATTACTTTGCTGAATTTAAAATGGGTGAGTTAATTAAACTAATTGCTGTAAGTATTAGACCATCAAACCAAGATTTGTATTATTCAGAGAATTTAAAGCTTCATGAGGAAATCAAAGAGTTGAAGGCATTACGCCAGCACTACGAAAAACAATTGAAGCTGGCGGGCATCGAGCTGAGCGACTTTTCGGAGGATGACATGGCGCTCCTTGACAAATGCGTTGACTTCGCTGTAGACTCACATGTCCATGACTTAAGCTTGAACTATTTGCGCGACTTCTATTGTGCCAAAAAGAGGGACAGAATCGAGAACAAGCTAACCAAGGCAAAGCGTCAGATAGAGCTGAACAAAGTTATGTCGGACATTGCCGAAACCGCTCGTGAGGTAGCCGTGCTGGAACGGTAAATGGAGAATACTGAACCCCTTGCCCGGCTCTGTGATTAAACAGTTATTATATCCCATTTCAGATACAAGTCTGCCGCCGAAGAGCGTTTGATTCCGGAAAGGGAGATTTTGCAGGAAACTAATGCACTGCTTGCTACCAAACACGTCTTATTGGACAGACAGAAGGATTTTGATACACCGAAGGACTTAAACATTGAAGGCATTATCGATAAGGTGGACTCGCTGGACGGGCGCTAGTGAAGTCCTCTGGTTGAACACCAACTGGTTACACTAAAAAACAAACAAGCAAACATTTTACACTAAAACAAATGGCTGCAAAAATTCAAAGACATTGAAATTGCACCGAAGGATCTTGATTATTATTGAAAACCCAACAAAAAAGCATCAAAACATTATTGAAAACACTACAAAGATTAAAACAAATAAAACCCAAGTAGTTCGTGATGACATCTTCTTTCTCATTCATTACGATATGTTTATCGATATTGCTTTGCGCGCCCAAAAGCAAACTTTAAAACCATTAGAAACAGCAATCGACTTGTTATCGATTTGCTGTCAGCTGGAGAATCTATGAAAATAAAAACAACAATAAATCGAAAAAAACATAATAAAAACAAGCAAAAAGTAAGTGACTGTTGAAATAAATTAAAAGACGCAACTGTTTTTACCCGATATTTCTTTTGCCGAACCCCCCAAATGGGTCACGCCGCCCTGAGCTCCCGCCCCAATCGCCGCCGAAAAGCAGCAATTTAGATTAGCGAGGCGTTTATTTTATAAACAACGGATAAGACTGTGTATCAGCGTTGGTATTAATATTATTATTGTGGTGATAAAAGAAACAACAGCGGAGCGACAAAGAGACTTCTGACTGACCTGTCATTGATTAAGCGCCCCGCATTTTTGTTTTGTTTTGGAGTCCACAGTTCTCCATCGTCTTTCGAGTCGTTCGCAGCGCCACCACCACCGCCGGAGCGTGTTCCCTTGTCCCTAGTCGCCACAATGTGCGTGATATTCTTTTGTGCGGACGCCAGCCCGTTGCCGGGTGGCTACAAGCTGATCCTGGCCTCCAATCGGGACGAGTTCTTTGCCCGTGCCACACAAACGGCAGCCAAGTGGACCAATGCCGGTCATGTCTACGGAGGTGAGTGAATACCTCCTCCCTTTCTCTTATTGGGAGCTTCAATAACATATATCCCTCAATATTTATATCGCAGGCATTGATTTGGAGCCGGGACGAGAGGGCGGCACTTGGCTGGCCATTGGCCATTCCGGCGGAGTCTTCAAGGTGGGCGCTTTGCTCAATTTGACCGGCGAGCCCAAGCCACGCGATGCTGTTGGTAAAACCCAGATTATTAATTTAAGCCATTCTCCTTACTAACAACCTCCTCATTCGCTCCCATACTTGGCCTAAACTAACTTGAAAAAAAAAAAATAACTTTCACAAAATGCGACAAACAAAAAACCGACTTTCTCTCTTCTGTTTGAAGCGCACAAGAACATTTTGCAGCCGCATAATCACAACAACAGCAACAACTGCAACCCCACCAGCTCCTCCACCTCTTACTCCTCCTCCAGCAACAGCAACCACAGCCATTTGAGTAAGGTTCATCCAAATAATGAGCATTTCTTACTAGGTCGCGGCATGATCGTGGCGGACTTTGTCACGGAATCCGACGAGGAGCACAGCATCCTTGGCTACAATCAAAGGCTGCTGAAGGACTGCACCAAATACAGTGCCTTTAATTTTGTGTCCATTGAAATTGGGTGAGTTTTTTGTTCTGTTTATTTAATTTATTTGTGATGGAATTAAGGGAATACTAAAATTGGCGTACTGATGAGAATTTACTGTCCAATCTCGCTTTGTGTGAAGTAATTCTAGTCGAATCTTATATATAAAATCGATTGGCTTTCGAGTGAGCCATAAATTGTCCAAATTCCCCTGCAATATATTTAATTATAAAGATAAGGATAGCAGAGAGTAATACCAACATTTTGGTTTCTTTCCCGAAAAGAAGCAACCGGGGAGAAACATCCTAAATATAGTCATTCCAAGAGCAATTCAATATTGCTAACTTTAATTTCCGCCACACAGACCATCTTCCGTCCAGCCCACCGCCCGCGTCCAGCTGCTGAGCAATGTGCCGCCCACACTGGAGGATTACCACAATGGCCAGTGCTATGGCTTCGGCAACAGCCTGCCGCACACACCCTTCGCCAAGGTGCGGCACGGCCAGGCGGAATTCGAGGCGATCGTTAAGGAGCATGGCGGAGCCAGTGTGGACACCCTGGCCGAGCATCTGATGAAGCTGCTAAAGAACTCGCACAAATTCTGGCCAGATGCGGAGCTCAAGAGGCGGGCACCCAACTGGGGCGAGGGCCTGAGTGCCCTCAATGTTCACATCGGTGATCACGCGTATGGCAGTCGCACGCACACCGTGATCCTGGTGGATAGCGACAACAAAATGCATTTCATAGAGGAGACAATGGCCGGGTTAGATCCCCAGGGCGACTGGCAGAAAACGCACATTATTAAGGACTTTCAAGACCTTTAAACTAGCACCTACAATGGTTTGAAAAATATCAGGAATTAATATTTGTACAACTAATCTGTATTTGTGACACTGGCATTTCGCGATTAAATCGTTAACAATAAATAGCCATAGATACTTTCGGGATTTAAAAATGATCGATTTTCAAATTTCACATTTGTGTGTGCTACTATATTTCCCTTTAAGCAAGTCTCTTCCTCAATATGAGACGCAACCACATTTGTTGTCTCTTCATTTTTAATACATCACTGCGTCGTCGTCTTCATTAATTATATAATATTTTTTGTTTATATATATATTTAAGCAAGGTAACAGGGGTGGGGAAATAATCATCCAACGTCTCGCCAGCTTCAGTCATCAGCTTATCATCCGGCTTATTATCTCTATAGCTTTATGATCCAGTTAGTTGGAAGGCCAATGATTCCCCCTAGTTCGCCAGCCTATTTGTATTTTTTGGACACACGACCGCCGCCGCCGCCACCTCCGCCGCCAGTCTCGGCGCCTGCTCCACGTAGAACGCTCTTAAATTTTCTCGAGTTCATTGAACGTTTCCTGGGAAAAGATTATGGATGAGATTGGAATTATAACAACGAATAATAATGGGTGATTCGAAAGACCCACCTCTTGTTGAGCGTGTTCCTGGTGAGCGGTATGTACGCATATGGATCCAATTGGCCGCGCTTCTTCATATCTCCCTTGGCCTTTTTGCTGGTATATTCAGTGCCCGCTGTTCGGTTGATGGATTTGCCCGATTTTCCCGATTTCATGGACATGGCATCCGTGTTTCCAGCTCCTCCCAGCTGTCGGTGAATGCCCTTGCCACCACCATTAGCACCGGCGGCAGTGTAACGACTACTGGCTGTTGTCTTGCCGGATTTCATGCTCAGAGCATCTGTGGCCTTGCGCTTTCGCTTGGCACCCGCACCCGCACCCGTTGATTGCTGCTGCTGCAGTTCCTCCTCATCGCTGGAATCATCCTCCATGCCACGCTTGGCCTTTGGCTCTTTAGCATCGTCCTCCATGGATTCATCTTCGGAATCCGAGGAGTCGGAATCGCCTGCACCCTGACCGCGCAGAGCCTTGTCGCTGATGATTAGGCGGCCATCGTCGGCCGTCTTGAAGCCACCGTTGGGCAACTGAGGTTTCTGCTTGAGGCTCTTGGCGGCGGCGGCCACCGTTTGAGCAGCAGAGCCACTGGCTGCAAAATAGAGAGAGAGAGAGAGATTAGTTTGGGAGCAGAGAGTAATTCAGCTTTTTAAGTTACTTAGCACATTGCCAATGGACTTGAGATCGGCCAGATCGACAATCTCGTCGGGATCCTCGCGTATGTAGGTGCTCTTTTTCGGCTGCTTGGTTTTGTTGTTGCGTCGCTTGCCCTCTCCATCCTCTGCATCCATCTCGTCCTCGGGCAGATCCGAGTCCGAGTCAGCCAGAATATCATCAATGCTGTGTGAGGGATATATAATGCAATATAATCATTGATTCATTGCCCCTAAGGATTCCCACTCACGTATAGCTCTTCTGCTCTAAATTGCCGCCGACAAGCTCCTCATCGGAACTATCCGCCTGGGCCTCCTCGTTCAGCTTCTTGCGCGTATCCCGGCGCATCTGTTTGCGTATCTTCTTGAGTCGGCGATGGGTGACCTCATCGTCGCCGGGCACAAAGCGTGCCAGCTCCTCGGTGGTGAAGCGCTTGCAGAGCTTCTTGAGGAAATAACCTATCTGAATGCGACAATAACGCTTCGTATCCTTGGTCATGGCGGACAAGGAGCGCATCTATCAGGAAACATTGACATATTAATGTAAATTCAATCTTCATTTTCAGCTGAACAAACTTACAATCGTCTCCAGATGATTGGACACCAGGGGTATGGGCATCACCTTGATGTAGGTGATTAGAAAGGCAACGGCTGCCTCAGATTGATTGCGCGACTTTTGGACCAGAAACACCGAAACCTGCTGTAGCACAAACTCCAAGGTGGCCACCGTCAGGTGCTGACCCTGCTGCTGGATGACGGCCCTGAAGGCGAGAATTGTGTTCGTCACCAGGGATTCGTCGCCGGTAAATCCGGCTGTTAGAATATCCACAAAATCATTGATTTTGCCCGCATCCTGATACAGTTGGGCAATGAATTTAATTAGCTGCTCGGCCACGGACTCCTTGCGTGTGCTGAACTCCTTGTAATTGAGCACCGCTTCGGGAATGGCCTTCATCACCAGCTGATCGTTGTAAGCGAGATTATTGCGGCAATCCAGGAGGGATTTAAGGCAGCTAAAAACGAGCTTTCAGTAGAATATATACATATATGGGAAATAAATGATATTTTCTCAACGTACTACAAACGCGAGGCCTGGCACACGTTACAGCTGGTGTTGAATGCCTCCAGGAGTATTTGCTGCAGTGCTTGGCTATTCTTCCGCGTAAACTTCTGGCATGACGCCTGCTCCGAGGTCATTAGCTCGCGCAGGAGTCTGGAATATTGGAAAGATTAACCAACTGAATTCAAATTTCGAATAAAGAAACACTCACTCGTAGATCTTCCTCTGCTGCTTCTTCAGCTTCTGCTCATCCTTGGCCACCAGCTTGGACTTGTCGTTCCTCAGAATGGGTGCCATGTGCTTCTCGAAGTACGCCTCGATGGTGCGGCACTTTTGCACACGCACAATGGCGGCATTAATATCAAACAAAGCGTCGTACTCAAAGCTGGCCACCGCACTCGCCGCCAGCTGGCCCTGGGCGGCCTCGAAGAGCTGCAGCTGCACGTCCGCGGGCGAGCGCGAGATATACAAACGTATCACATCCAGGACGCGCTTCCGCTGGTCCGCCTCGTAGGTGCCCTTGGGCTTTTGGGTGTAAATGTTGAACAGGCGGGGCAGAAAGTTCTTGGCATACATGCCAATCGCCTGATGGCACTCCCGGCTCTGGCTCTCATCGAGCAGTTCCATCAGCCCATCATAGATGGGAGCCCTCAGCTCGGGACACTGATCGAGGGCAGCGCCCAAAGTGGGGGCCAACTGTCGCAGATACTCGGGATCCCTGGGCTGGCGACAGAAGCCGGGAAACAGGCCCCACAACTGGCAGCACAGCAGCTCGTAGATGTGCGCCGAGGCGGACGATGTCTTGTCCTGCCACTTCACCTGACAGTCCAATGCCAGGGGCAATATCTTCTCCATGAAGAACTGTAGGCTGGCGCCGTTGGCACCCTCGCGGAGCAGCGGCAAGATCCAAGAGCGCTCCATCTGCACGCCGCCGCTCTTGGCGTCCTTCAGCGGTACCGCCGTGAGCACTAGCTCCGGTCCCAGGGCCTTGATGGCACTGATCAGCGTATGCTCGATCTGGAGGCGATGGCTGCTCTGCGTATCGTAGCGCTTGACAATGGTCTGCAGGGATGGGGTTAGCTCCTTGCTGCAAAGATCGTGGTTAGTGCATTCGTCTCCCTCTAATCCAAGCACCAACAACTCACCCAAATTGCTTGCCGCACGCCTCAAAGACAATGGAGAAAATGAGGATCACATATTTGGAGATCTCACCGAATGGGGCATTCAGCACCTTGTGCAACGACTCAATTATCCTCGCCACACTTGGGCGATTACGCTGCACAACCTCCGCATCTGGTGAGCCACAGGCCGTGGCCACACAGTCCTGGAGCAGCTCCTTGATACAATTCGAGACACCGACCACCAGCTCCGTGCGATCTGATAGCCACAAGTCCGTGGTGCAGACATCAACCAGACGCGGCAGCGCCTGCAGGCACAGGTCCAGCTGCAGCGCAGCCAAATGGATGTGACCCTCCTTTAGGACCGTGATCCAGGCTAGCATCTGGCGGACATCGCTTCGATCCGGACGATACTCATGAATGGCGGCCAAGAGCTTGGCGCATAGCGAAGCATTCAGATTGGGGCTGCGGGTGAGAAAGAGACCGTGCAGCACCTGGAAGCAGTTCGTACGCACTAGGACATTGGCCGCCGTCATAATGGACAGCAAATGCTCGCACACATTGCGTATATCCTCTGTCCGGAAGCCGGACAGTGTGTCCTTGAGCAGGGCCAGTGAGTACATCACCGTTGTCTGCGAATTGGCCAGCACCTCGGGCTTGAATTGGGCGAGGCAGAACTTGGTCACGCGGCTGCTAGCCGGATGGTGCTTCACCTTGGGCGGCTCCTGCTCCTTCTTCTTCTCCGATACATCCTCTTTATCTTCGTTGGCCTTCACTGGCGGCAGCATAAAGCAACTGCCATGGATAATGGACACCACTGCATGCTGGGCTGCCTTGCGTATCTTGGGTTTGGAGTGAATGCTGAACGCTAGCAGGGCATCGAAGTACTGGAAGGTGGAGCTATATGTCCATGTGGCATACTCCTGGGCACGCAGCAGCACAGAGAGGCAGCCAACAATCTGGAAATATGCGAAAAATCAGACACACAACACCGTTGAGGATCGGCCCTAGGAACTCACATAACGAATGGCAGACTGATTGCTGGACTCTATAAATCGCTGGAGCAATGCCTGCAGCGTGGCAGCAGTCTGGGCGAAACGTCGACGCAACACGGGCGTCGGCACAGACTTGATGCCCATAGATAACAACGATACACCGGCTATAATGTCACGATCCTCCTTCGCCGCCTCGATCTGTTCCATGAGCAGCAGAAAGTACTCTGTGGACGTTTCACTGCCGCCCTTCTCGCGTATTATTTCCGTAAGGGCGCTTAGTATGGCCAGCATTTCCTTGTGCAAATCAGACGAGGCCCGGAAGCCGGTGAGTAGCTTCTTGAAGCTCATGTTGCTGCAGCTGGTGTAGTTGGAGGCGAAGGTCTTGAAAGTCTGAGCGGTGCCGGAGGGCGCCGTTCCCGTACCGGACATTCCTTCGTCGTCGTCATCGTTCAAATTGAAGCTCATCAGGCTGCCGGCCACCTCGTTGACCGTTGTGGTTTCCGCATTGTAGGCCTGCCGCTGCTCGTGCTTATGCACCGCCTCCATTGTTAGGCCAGTGGGCGTGGCAGCCGCTAAAGGAGTAAGACAGATATTGGCCAACATGCAAAGAAATGGGCAAAAGAGAGAGCTCTCACCTAGACTCAGATTGGGCTGAAAGAAGCGTGATTTCGCCTTCAGGCGATGCTTCATCTGGTCGGGATTGGAGACGGCCGACTGGCCCTTGGTCCATGTTTTGCCCTTGCCATGGCGCTTCAGTTTCGATCGGAATTTGCCCATGATCCACGCTAGAAATGCTCAAAATAAAGAACGCAACAATTTTGTTCAAAACAATACGGAAATCCAACACGTGCGCGGTTAGAGCTGGCAAAATCGGCTTTCGATAAGTTGTCTGGCCCTATCGCTTATCGATTGGTTCACCTGCTGAAACAGCTGATTGTTCGCCTATCGGAGTGGGTGTCTGAGCTATGACGCTTTTGTTTGCGAATTAATATTATTTGTATAATTATAAATATGAATATTTTACAGTGCGCTTGCTCACAAAATTAATTTTTCAATTCACAACGGTCGATGTCGATTCTACTTACTTTGTTATCGCCTATCGAGAGTATGTGTGTGGATCAGCTGAGCTGTGCTTTTGTGTGGGTGAGAGTCAAAAGTCGGGGAAATCTAAAAGTAAATGCAATTATTTTCGCGCAAAACAAGGAGGCGCGGGCGTCGGAAAACAAGGCGGAAAGTAACGAGGCAGAAAGAGAACCGAGACGGCCAGGCACACACATCCGGCAGATCATCACCGGCAGAATCGCACCCATAATAGAAGCAGAAGCGCTTGGCAGAACGATGACGAGTCGCCAGCGAACGGTGATTATATTCAAATCCGAGTCGGACAGTAGCGATGTTTACGCGGAAACGCTGGAGAAGCACGACTTCAATCCGGTGTTCATACCGACGCTGAGTTTCGGCTTCAAAAACCTGGAGCTGCTGCGCGCCAAGCTCCAGACACCGGACAAGTATGCCGGCATCATATTCACCTCGCCGCGCTGCGTGGAGGCTGTGGGGGAGGCCCTGAATCTGGGGGAACTGCCCGGAGGATGGAAGCTCTTGCATAACTACGCCGTGGGCGAGGTAACCCACAATCTGGCCCTGAGCACATTGGACCAGCTTTTCACGCACGGCAAACAGACGGGCAATGCGCGGGCTCTTGGCGATTTTATCGTGGACACCTTCGATGGATCCCGGGATCTGCCGCTGCTGCTGCCGTGCGGCAACCTTGCCACTGACACGCTGCTTTCCAAGCTGGCGGAAAATGGATTCTCCCTCGACGCCTGCGAGGTGTACGAGACGCGGTGTCATCCGGAGCTCGGGCCCAATGTGGAGCGAGCCCTAGCCACCTATGGCGACTCCCTGGAGTACCTGGCCTTCTTCTCGCCGTCGGGCGTCAACTGTGCCCAGGAGTACTTCAAGGCGCACAACCTATCGATGGACAAATGGAAGCTTGTGGCCATTGGACCCAGCACCAGGCGGGCCCTGGAGTCTCAGGGTCTGAAGGTCTACTGCACGGCCGAGCGGCCGACAGTGGAGCATCTGGTGAAGGTGCTGCTCAATCCGCAGGACAGCAGAGAGCGGCTGCTGAAGGAGCGCGAAAGGATGGCGGCCCTGGAGAATAACAATTAGGAAGAAACCTAACCCTAAGTCTGTAGAGAATCGGGGGGAATCGGTGGGATTAGTACTCTCCTTTAGCAAAAAGCTAAGTCTTTAGATGTAAATTTAAACAGTCGTAATTTATCTAACTAAATTTATAAGCTCACTGTATGGAGAGTACACAATGCACTCTTATTTGAAATTATAAATTAGAGCCCCGAGAGAACACAAACAAAAGGGAAAACCAAAAGACTTAACTAAACTATATTTATTTATTTTTTTTATTGACCTCCGAACGAGAGTACAAAATTAGCGGGCATCAAATGCCGGGCGACGTTTTCAATGAAGCTGAATAAAATTGTTTCTAAATTTAGTCGGTGGTCGTCTTTGTGGGTCAAATGGGAGGGTTGGCATGGCAGATGATAAAATTAAAGTAAATTTAAGCGATTATCGCTATTTAACTCTTAATTTAATTTACTCTTATTAATTTCAGATGGGTTTTTTGATAATAACTTGACTTATACTAAACCTATTTGAGTCTGGTTTCGTTTTTTCTTCTTAGCTTTTATAGGAGAACATTTCTGCATTCAAAACTCGATATGTAATTTTTTGCCAATTTTTGACAATTTTGACGATGGAGAGAGATGGGTTCATTTTTGGCTTAAAAATCTCAAACTTTTATGGGGGTTTTTGATCATAACTCGGCTAAAACTCAACCGATTTCAGTCTGGTTTCGTTTTTTATTCCTAGTTTTTATAGAACATTTCTGCATTTAAAACTCAATAGCTAATTTTTTGCCAATTGTTGACAATTTTGACGATGGAACCCCTTACATTTTCTTGAAAAAATTGGGTTAATTTTTGGCTTAAAAATATCAAACTTTTATGGGGATTTTTGATCATAACTCGGCTAAAACTCAACCGATTTCAGTCTGGTTTCTTTTTTTATTCCTAGTTTTTATAGGAGAACATTTCTGCATTCAAAACTCAATAGCTAATTTTTTGCCAATTTTTGACAATTTTGACGATGGAATATTACATTTTCTTGAAAAAATTGGGTTCATTTTTGGCTTAAAAATCTCAAACTTTTATGGGGTTTTTTGATCATAACTCGGCTAAAACTTAACCGATTTCAGTCTGGTTTCGTTTTCTATTCCTAGTTTTTATAGGAGAACATTTCTGCATTCAAAACTCAATAGCTTATTTTTTGCCAATTGGGTTCATTTTTGGCTTAAAAATCTCAAACTTTTATGGGGGTTTTTGATCATAACTCGGCTAAAACTCAACCGATTTCAGTCTGGTTTC
>VNJV01016095.1:0-34403 GCA_008042635.1 Drosophila nikananu | reverse complement strand
ATCATAACTCGGCTAAAACTCAACCGATTTCAGTCTGGTTTCGTTTTTTATTCCTAGTTTTTATAGGAGAACATTTCTGCATTCAAAACTCAATAGCTAATTTTTTGCCAATTTTTTACAATTTTGACGATGTAACGATGTTGTACCAATAATACAAAATAAATACAAAGACGCGCGCCCTCAAATAATCTCCTAACGCTTGCACCGTATTTCTAGTATTTTCGAATCTGAACTGGATTCATACATTTTACCGATTGTGAAAAAATATCTATATACATATATGAAAATATATTCGTATATGGTTGTTGATCAACCATTATGCGTTTCTGAAAACGAATGGTGCCAAAAAGTCGAGGTATTTACACATCGTGAAAAAAATCGATATATTTATATATTATCAACAGGGAATTCACTATGAAAAGCAGGCTCATTCTCACTGTTCACCACGAATTTAACATGAGTGTGTCAGATAATTCTTAGCAGAATTTTTAACAGAATAAATTATTTATTTTATTTATTTATTTCCCGCATCTGAATTAAAAAAAAAAAAACAAATATGACGGGGAAAAAGTGGAAACATCACAGTTTGTTAGCAGTGATGTCGTTTTTTTTTATAAAAATAAGGTTGATTATCAGCTGGACTACTGTGGCTAAGCAGGTGGTAATTGAAAAGTGTGCCGATCGAAATTCATTTTTAACATTTTAACTATTAAACTCAATTAAAACATTGCTAAAATATGGTAAAAGTTATAATTAAATAAAGTTGCTTTCATTAAAAAAAAAATGCTCGATTTCCCGCTGTCCACTGTTTTAAATTTTTTCCCGCGATCAAAATGCAAAAAAAGCCAAATATGACGGGAAAAAAGCGGAAATGACATCTTTTCGCATCACTACTTTCGTTCGCCGAGTGAGCAGCTCTAGTTTTGTTTCGTTCGCTCTTTTTTTGCGTTTATTTGGTTTCGTTTCCTTTGAAAAAAACACAAAGGACGTTTAAAGCTGCAAAAACAAGTGGACAAGTAACAGGACATTTTCGAATAAAATCTTAGAAACGGAGGAGAAAACGTAAGTTCAAGGAAATTCCAACGCACAAACGAAATAGCAAAAAAGCGCAACAAGCCGCACACACATGCACACACACAGAGACGCACACTACCGCACGCCGGCAAAAGTTAAGCGTTGAACGTATTTTTTTTTGTCGCCCGCTTTTATATTCGTGTTTCACAGCGGCAAATTACCTTTTTTTATACGTGAGTGGCGCAAAAAAGAAGGAAACAGAGCACCAAATTCTACGATAAAATAAATTCTTAAGCAGCGACAAAAACAACGGAAAGTCGTGTGTGTGTGTGTGCGTGAGTGAGTTTTGCGAATTTCTGTTATTTACATATAATTATTGTAAATTTTTGAGAATAATTTCCTGGACATTTTTGCTGAAATTACAAGAATACAAGTAATATTAAATTTGAAGGAAAAAGCATACAAATCGAACAAAACGAACATAAGAAAGCAGAGGCTGAAATACCGGTATGTGGCGGCATTTATGTGTGTTTGTGCGAAGGAAAGAGAGAGAGAGAGAGGGAGAGGCTGGAGTGTGAGTCATTAACCGGCATTTAAAAATAAGTTTAAATAAGCACATTTCACGAAAGTGAATATAGAAATAATAAATACTGCAAATGAAGTTAATATTGTAAGAAATCGCCTCTCTTCCTTGCTGTCTTTCTCTCACTCAAACACACACATTGGCAGTTGAAAGCCAAACCAAAAGTCGGTTAGTTAATTTGGCGTAAGAGCGAGACAAAGCTATGGCTTTTTGAGTGAATTTTTAAATTTTCGGCAGCTGCTCATAAATCACAAACACCGTTGGTGTGTGTGAGTGAAGCGTGTGAAAATTGCAGCAGCCACTCCAACCACCGTTTTTCCAAAGTTTTCCCTTGCCACCATTTACCTTTTGCTCGTCATTCCTCTCCTTTGCTTTCCTTACCTTTCTGTCTTTGTGTCTCGTAAGTCGCTCACTTCCGTCTTTGTCAAATGTCTCCCCCCCTCCCTCTTCCACTCTCTTTCTCCTATTGCTCATTAGCATGGAGTCGCATTTTCCAGTTAGAACATATCGCGCTTCCAGTTGGAAGTGTGTAGCGATGGGTGCGTGACGCGGTTCTTACCAGATCAACTGACGATGGGAGATGCGTCTGATCATTTGGCGGGAACTTGCTAAAAAGCATTTATTTTAAATAATTTTTTATTAACATGAATTATAACATTTAGTAAGAAAACCATTGGTAAAGACATAGACACTGATAGCTATAAATGCATATTTTATATACAATACATATGTACAATTACTTTACTTATTCTTTATTATTCTTATTTATTTTTATTTTTATTGTTTTTTTTTTGCACTTCATACACCATCCCTAACTTTGTTTATGACCAACATCTCATCACTGTCAACTTTTTCTGACGGCCCGTTTTTAATACGGGTTCAAAGAGCTGTTAGAGTTTCCAGTTGCTTTAGTGCCCGCTTCGGCCCTGCGCTCCCTCTTTGTACACATATTATTATTTATTATTATTGAACCGAGCATTTTCAGGCGCTTTTTCAGCCTGTTGCTGTATTCTTTTGTGATTTGTTATGCATTGTCAAAGTCCCACTATGTACATTATATATCAACTGTGAGTCAACGGATATCGTCTGATCTGTTGCACAGCTGAGATACCCCTGGAAATTATAAAATTCAATATGGGAACTTGATTTTTACATCCAGTTATTTATTTGCTATTACATTTCAACTGTTTAATTTAATTATTACTTTAAAATTTCATAAGGCTTAATATTATTTTCTTTTCTATTGAAGCAATTCCATGTCGATGATATATTGTTCTCTGTCTGCTTTGGCCCGCTCTTTATCGGCATCTAGCTTTAGCTCTGCCTTGCCTACCCCTCTATTCCACTCCTTTCACACATTCCCCGTACAATTTTTAACGGTTTTGTGTGTCACTGAGAAAGCGACAAAGTTGTCAGCTTCTTCACTTCTCAAATGAATGCCGTTCAATAAGCCGAAACAAGTTGCTGGGAATTGATCGGGTCCATCGATCGGCTATAGAAATTAGCATTAGACTTTGTGATGATCTATGGGGTACCCTGTTAATGTGGAAATGTTGAGATAATTGCCCTATTAGAATGACAGCTTTAACTTGTGAGACTTTTAATTGCTTAAATGTTATTTATTATTTTTTTTCTATTTCTATTGCTTTATGTGTAGTTTGAACATAAGCAGAGATGCCCATCCCATGCCGAGTACTTTCTTGCTCTCGACACACACTCATAAGCAGATAAAGTTCACAAACTTTGCTCTCTCCAGTGTCGCTCTTCATTTCTGCACTTGCACTGTAAGCAAAGCCATGGTAAAATTATAATTTCACCATGAGCAAAGCTATGACAGCTTTAACTTTTTCTCCATGGAATCCTGTAAAACTGGTATACCATAAATACACCCATTACCGCATCTGGCATAACTAGGCTAGCGCGCTTCTTGCTCGCACCAACGGGGCATCACCATTGACGGCGGATGCTGTACGCCTTTTTATTTACACATCTCGCTCTGGATCCCTCTCTCTCTCTCTGTCTCGCTTTTATATATCTTTGCACTTGGACTGGTTATTTGGCCATTCATTATTTGATTTATGGCCTGGAAAATGGTCAGCTACAGTGAAATGTGCCCACTCATCCTCTTTCTCCGTTTCTGCTCTCTCAATTAGCACATTTCTACACATACCTACATAATATATACATATATGCCCGGCTTAACTGGAAACGTATGATGTGGTCTATAACAAGGTGGTTTGCATATCTTCTGAGATGCGCTCACCCAAAAAAAAAAATAATTTTAAGGAAAAAAAAAAAAGATGAGAGATGCGAGAGTATAAAAACCAGTTTCGACGGGCCAGTGTTGCCATTTTGCGAGAAATTTGCGTGGCCGGCAGCTTGGAGTCTTCTCCTCCATCCTCTTAGCTTTATTGCTCCATCTTTTGCCTCCTCTGGCACTCCCCAAAGTCCTCGGGAAGAGCAGAAGAATATATGGGGCAGGTAAAAAAAGTGCCGAAACCTGGAGATGGTATCGTGAGGATTGAGTTCAAGTTCAACTAATTAATCATTGTTATTAATTAAATAACTCTTAATCTTTCTTCAAATTAAACCAAACTGATTAACAATTATTCTGAGTATTAACTTAGAATAATATATATCTAAATTTTAAATTTTATTTCAAGAATATATTCAGAAATATATTGAGACTCTTCAAGTACGTGTCCCACTTTTCAGCACCTTATTTTTTTTAAACAAATATAATAAATAAATAATACAGCAGCTTTAAAAGTTTATTAATTGACAATTCAGAAGCTGCTAAAGTTTATTTACAGCTTCCTTTCCTCCCTGCAATTTTAAAATCAGAGGTCGACGTTTAAAGTTTGTTCCCATCCTCAATCGCACCTACGATGTGTTGTCTGGCTGTGCTTGTTTTTTTACTGTTTTTGTTGTTTTCGGTTTTTTGTGAAGGAATTGAAATTGGGAATGGCTTTTGGCCGTGTTTTTTCTTTATTTTTTGACATTGAATACACAAAATTTGCAGCGAACAACCGGCAAAGGCAAAATGCGCGCGGAGAGGCACCTAAAAGCGACTGACGTCATGGCTGCGTCTGTTTGCCGTCCCAAGAGCGTGTTCGTTATATTGTATTTTGTATTTATTTATTCACAAAAAAAAAACAGAACGTACGACGAACACCCAATGTTATTCAAAGTACAGTGATCGCTCGTAAAATGAGAGTCGATTAAAGGTCGACTATTCTGGTATCACGGATGCTCTCTTGTTTTTCTAGAAAATTACAGTGATTTAGGAAATCTTTCTTTATAACTAATTATTAGTTCTTAGATTTGCAAAATGTTTTGTAAATATAAAATAATATATTTCAAATTATGTTTGCAGTTTCAAAATCCCTTAGTTTCGTCTTTGATAACAAAGAACTTGAATTTTAGCGATAAAAAAGAAAGGAACTCCCGCACTGGCACTCTCTTTCTCTGACTGTCTCCCTGTCTTTCCCCAATTCTCTTGCTCTCTGGAAATTCTCTCGCGTGTTTACTCAGGCATCGGTTTTTTTTCGTTATTTTATTTATTTTTCTCTTTTTTGGTGCAACAAGTGTGTGCGGGATTTGTTGTTTTTTTTTAACCATTTTTTATGTTAATTAACCAAAACGAGTTGGCGTTGTTGTTGCTTTTCTCGGGTTTTGTTATGCTTGACTAGTTAAGCGCGTAGAGAGCGAAAAGAGAGGAAGAGAGAGTAGGAGAGAAAAGAGAGATGATCGTTACATAATAGGGAAAACGTTGCTTTCAAATTGACAAGCGTTGCCACCTGATCAAAAATAAACTCCACGCCCCTCTTACAGAAAAAGGGAGAAAAGCGTTTTTACGATCAACGATTTTGAGTTGCTCGTTCTTGTTAATGAAAAAAATCTTTAATTCATTTTATAGAAAGATTTAAAAAAGATTACATTATTTAACTTATTCTAAACTTGTTTTTTATTATCATAAAAATCAACCCTGACCACGCGACTTGCTTTATTTATTTGTGCAGCATTTTATATTTCTAGAAATTTAAATATTGCGTTTTGTGTGTCATCAGTAAACACAGATTAGTTTTGCATTCTCTCTCGTTTTTTTTTCCTCTCCGTTTGCACGTTTCCTTTTCTATGATTGCATTTTCTTTGCTGAGAAGAAGCTGAAAGAAGATGACATGAGAGAAAAGCTTAAATAATGGAAAATGTAAAAATAAAAGAAGTATACTAAAATTAGATGTTTTCTGCCTTAAAATTGTATTTTTACTTTACATTTCGCAAGTGTTACTCACTCCAGTCTGCCCTTCACCCAATTTTCCGAAAGCAGCGACGCGTAAGAAATTAATCAACGCAATGACTCAGAAGAGACTGCAGCAGCCAGCAGCGAATAGGGCAAGGGTAGGGGTTGTATGATAAAAGAGTGGGAACGAATATAGACGAAGAAAAATCGAGGGGAGACCCCGACAATTTAGTGGGTCAACCTAAGAATGCCAAAAGTTAAGTAGAAGTTTGCTCTCCGTTACAGAAAATTTGTGTCTCAGGATCTACAAAAGGTTCTGACTTTATTTTTGGGACACAGTCATATATTTTAATTGCTTCCATTTTAAATGTTGCTAAAATCATTAAAAAAAAATATGTCCTATAAAAATAACTATATTCTAAAATCTTATAAATATTTCATCTAAAAGTTTATAATGGATAAAAAATAATTTCAATGGAAAAGTATATTAAAAATACCAAGTGTCTGTAGGTCGAAAAAACTCCACTTTCGGGGTTCTGGATCGTTGGTTAATTTTTATTGCTGGCGACCTCCAGACGACGACGACGATCGCCGCCGCACACTTATCCATTTTCTCCCCTCCTCACCACACCATTTAACCATTTTTCGTATCTTATCTTTCTCTTTTTTTCACTTGCACAACACTCTGCGTGGGCTTTTACTTTTCATCTTCGCTGCTGCTGCTGCTGCTGCTTTTTGTGTGTTTGTTTAAGTGCTTTTAAAAGTGAAAGAGCTCAGAGCTCAACAGAAATTATAATAAAAACCAACCAAGGAGTTGCCTCTTTTGTTGAAATCGCGGCCTGGGACATGATTCTGGAATGTTTTTCGTTCACAGCATTGTTGATAGTTAAATGACTTGGCTTGGGGTGTGAGTGATTGACCATTCTGGGCAATATTTATATTTATTTTGGAACTGTTTTTTTTTAAATTTATTATAGCTTTTATAGTGTATTAATTTATACTTGTTCTAATCAGCCTGGGAATTGATAATTTTTATGATTGAAAAGTTATTTTTAATCGTTGTCTTCCGATTGGAACACCCTCTTTCGTTTTTCACCCTCCATCCCAATTAATTGCATTTTTTGTCGCCGCTAAATATTTCTTTCTAATCATTTATGGACGTAGCTTAAGTTTTACCCTCTTTTTGCTTTATTTCGTTTGCTTACGCGCCAACTCGAATGATAACACGAGAACACCATATATGTATGTGTGTTTGCGTAGTTTTTGTTGCTAATTTTTTATCAATTTTCAAATTGATAAACTATTTTTTTTTGTCAAGCATTTTTCGCGTTTCGGAGATCACGTAATGTTCTAATTTTGGCTGTGTGAGCATTTGCTGATATCCCTAAGAAATGAGAGAATATGACGCCATGAGAGATTTTTGTTTGAAGTTTGCAATTAAAACACTACTGCAGTCAAATAATTTGTTCTGTTAAGTTTTAAATTGTTAACGATTACGGAGAGTACGTGCCTAATATGTGATTACAAGTAGAGAAGTTTTTTAAAACATGCACGACAGTATTATAAATGAATGTACTGTATTAGCTCTGTAAGTTATCAGACTTTCCACATCTCTTGCCTACTTGCAACATATATCCCCTAGTTGAAGGTTTAAAATATAAAGTGAGAAGATGTAAGTAGGGTTCAGTGTACTGGGCTAAGCCCTCGGTGTGCGACGTTATTGACGATATGCTCATATCGCACTTTGGGCTTTACTACAATGTACGTACTTATGTTGGAATGTTCCGCCCAAGGTCTTGACTCTCTTGATATCAGTTACAAAGTTCTCGAGAATTCGAGGTGGCGTCGCCTCTGGAAAGAAGATGTTTGCCAACTTCTAGGCATTAGGTGCTATTTCCGTTTATAGTGCGTGTTATCAGCTTACCATATCTTGAAAGTAACGTGCAAATGGCATAACAATGCAACTAACAGCACCTGCTTTATTTGACTGACCTGACTTGTAGGTGGATATCACTCTGAATTGGTTGATTTATTTGAGCTCTAATTGCAAAAATGAATATTGAAATTGTAATAATTGATTTTTCATATCATGGAGGCTTTTTAATTATCTTTAATAAAAGAAAATAAAATGTCTCACGAAAACTGAGCATACTTAAAACCCATGGCTAAATCGACTCGACTGGTTAAGTTGATCAATGAATTAGAGTCGGAAAACACCTTCTTTTACTCCCTAGAATAATAACTAATTATAATAATCATATACAATTACATGCATTAAATAGGGGTCAAAAATGCAATACTATGGTGATTTTAATGGGTAAGCATTAACGCCGCATATGCACATGTTAGGTTATTCGTGTGTGTGTACGTGAGATATTGTTTCTTGTGCTATCTTTAAGCCTCACTCCACAGTCCACTGTTTCACTCTTCTCTCAACGGTATACCACGGTAATCTTACAGTTTGTGGGGTATATTGTATTTATTATTGATAATACTAATATTCGTAATTTCAGTAATATCACAATATCTGTAGCTGCTGTTGGAAAGGGGTCCTTTTCATAGCAACCCGTTAAAATTTTGATCTTATATTATTTTTAAGAAGTATCATAAAGTTCGGTCTGCCAAAAATACTGTCCTCTTTTGTTTGTTGTTGGCTATATTATTATAAAATTTTGCTTAACTTGCTTACGCGGGCAGAGTGACCGAGTGAGAGGGAGCGAGTAGGCTCCAAGCCAAGCGCCCTCTTCCGTTGCTCGCTCCGGTTCATTCTCTCCAACGCACAGTGGACAAATGTGATCGAGAAAGTAAATAAAAACCTGTTGCTTTGAAAGTTTATATTCTTCGTGTCTGTAAAATGTTAAAGATAATAAGTCACATAACAGATATTTAATTTTAGAGTATATCTGTAATAATATAGGTCTTTAATAATACCAATATATTTTAGTTATTATAAACATTAATTATTTCAAATTTAGAAAAAGTATGGATTCGATTCTAATTAAAATTAAAACAAAAACCTAGTCTTCAGTGCCTCATTTTTACCACTGTACACCCTAGTGCTCTCTTTCTCTCTATCACACACTGCAAAGCGCCAAAGCAGCGGAGCAGCAGCTCAGCTCGGCTGCAAAAAAATAGAGACGAGACAGTCGCGACGGCGCGCTCGTTTCAAGCAGACGTAATTCGTTCTCTCTCACCGATACTGATAGCGATATACCGATACCGACTCCCGATACCGTTGTGTGTGTGTGGTTATGCTCTTGTTGTTATTGTTATTATTGTGACTTGCACTCTCTCCCTCTCACCTGGTCGCTCCCTGCAATTTTCGACACTTTTTTTTCGTGTGTTCTTTAGTGTTGATCCAAGAAGAAGAAGAAGCAGAAGCGGCGGCGACAACCAAAACAAGAAACTGCGGTTGGTATTTAACCATTTTATTTAACGTCTTTTTCTTCTACTTAACTTAAGCGCACCTGACTGCAGGTGTGTTGGTGTGTGAGTGTGTGTGCCCAGCAGTGATGCGTGAGTGTGAGTGCTGCGAGTGTATGTGTGTGAGTGGACAGAGGTGGACGACAGTCAACGGCTTTTCTAAATTGACATACTTTCTAAAAAGCAGCAACAAAACGCCAGAGAAGCGGCAAAATCTCTGACCAGCAAGTACAGTGATGTCTCGGAAATGGCAGATAAAGAAATAAAATAAATAACTAAACTAAAGTCAGAGGCAAAAAACTTTCAATGAAAAAGCTTATAAAAGAGAGGGAAAAAGTTCCGTGCTGTCCAGCATTCTAACAAAAGAGTGCACTTGGAATTCTCAAGTTTGAATTCGGTGCTTATGTAAATAAATTCGCAAATGTTGAGACCGAAGTTCACCAAAATTACTGCATATTAAAAGTGTATTTAATTTTGCAGAATAATACTATTAAAATCACACTGAAATTAGCTAACAGTTTTTCCTAATGAAATGTACTTTTTGACAAACCGCCTCGTGGGTATAATCACTGTGATGCCAGTGACATCCAAGTGCCACACACAGTTTAACACCCTTTCTGCCTCCTCACCGTTGGCATCGCCCTCGTCATAAAACAAGTTAAAAGACAGGTGGACGACACACAGTGGAAATGGCCAAAACCATGACCAAAACTGAAACTAACTGGAACATGCAGTGTCTACTGTCTACCGCTATTCGCTGTGATGGCGATTAAAAATGTAAAAATCGGCAGGAAAAAGAGATCCAGCCAGCGGACTTTATACGGGCTTGGAGTGGACACTACTGGACTATCGCAATCCATGCCAAATTAGTTGCAAGGGGAAGTCGATCGGGGGACCACACACTTCCTCTTGCATAAGTTTTTATTTTAACCAGAAATTGTCATGTCCGGATATTTCCAAATCAATAGGTGGTTTAGGGGAATCGATTATATTGGGTATATATACAGGTTTTTCTTATTTTTAAAGAGTTTAGGAATTTTTCAGAGTCTAAACTGTAAAATAGGCAATATTATGCAAATTATATATTTAAATAAAAGTTTTTAAAAAGTAACAAGCTTTGAACTTACAAATTGTAAGTATAACTCTAAAATAAACTATGTTTTTGATGCTTTTCTAAGTCTAATCGATTTAAAGTAGATTAACCTTTAAATATCATTAAATCCTTCTAAAATCAAATAAGTTGTATATATTTTAAAATTTTATTTTTGCCTATTACCCCAACCTTGATTATAATTGGTCCATTATTTTTAAACTTTTTATTAACCACACTAAAGTCCAACGTTTTTAGTTGAATCTAAGGAATTCCTATGTCAAATATCTGAAGAAAAATAATGTTGAGCATTTTCTTGGCTCATTTTGTTATTGTATACAAGACAGTGTTTAAATTGAGGCTATAAAAATCTTAATTATGATGCCTCGAGTTTTTTTTTATGATACCGAAATGTGGGCTTGAAAGGGGAGGGCATAGCATGCGATCGCTAAGTTGGTCTCTGCCACTGCGCTGCGACTGCGCGCGTGTCTCAATGCATTTAAATTCGCTGTTTAATTTCTCAAATAATAGCAGAGTAGTGCATATTAAAGTAAATTTTCATTATTTCATTTAGCAATTTTTCTCTTTCTTTCTGCAATTGCCTTTGAAGGTGGTGTGTGTGTGTTGTCTGTGTAAATAAATGAAATGTTTTATCAGGTGCATAAGCTTACTTTTATCTATATATACTCGAGGCATTATTACCCTGAAGCTGACCGCGTGCTTTAAAGAAGTGAGATATAGAAATGATTCGTTATAAGTTTATATAAATTAAAATAAAATGTAGTTTTAAATATCCGTACTGTTAAAACTTGATAAAACTTCATAGAATATAAAAACCTTGTGTTTTTAGGTTTCTAAAAACCAAGTTCAAGTTTAAATAATATTTAAATTTATAGCCACCATAGGATTAATTGGATACAACTATTTACCATGACAATTACCATGGAAATCCTTGACTAAAAGAGTTACAAAAACTCGTTTAGTGGCTGTAAAGAAAATAAAAAAAACACCTGAAATGCAAAGGCCACCTGTTGAGTGATCACGGTATTTTTTGAGCCAAGAGGAAAGTGGCTTTGCGGTGGGCGGTGGGAGGAGAAGCTGGGCGAGATCAATGGCCGCATTGCTAAAATTCCGCAGCTTTCTTTTGTTGTGCTTCTCAGCCTCCAAAAGTTGTTAATTTTGTAGCCGCACCCAGGTAAAAAAAAAACAAAAACTACAAACTAACTGGGAAACTACTTCTCTGTCCACTCAACCTGTGAAGGTCAGTTAACATCTCCCTCTCCCTCTCTATCGCTCTCTCAGCTGAGAGAAGAGTTCTAAAAACAATTTGATGACGCTTCATTGATTTTGAAAAACTTCAACTCGTTTACATAAAAATCCCCTTGCCGCCAATGTCACCAATTCCCGTTTTGTAGTTGGCTTTATATTATTGATGTCATTAGCACAAAATTCCATGCTGAAAATGTCAAAAAGTTTCGGGGGTACGAAATGAACAAAAAGAAATAACAGGTTGATTTACCCTTTAAGAAGTGTGTGTTTTTTTCTGGGTGTGAGGTTTTGTGTAATTTGTTTCGTAACAATGATAGCTTTTTGATTTTTGGTGTACTGTTTTCTTCGAGGTCGTAAAAGTGAATTTATTCAGGGCTAAAGTTGATTTTAAACTATAGTTTTAAAATATAAAAATATGATGATATAAAGTTAAAGCTTAATTTATATACAAAACACAAAATGTGTATACTCTGGATCTTTATTTCAAAAATAGTAAATACAATTTGCAGGGTAACCACTGCTTCTTAACCCAATTCATTTGCTTGTTTTCACTTTGTTCTTTTTGCTGTTCACAAAATGCAGACGAAAGCTTTTGAGCATACAAACACACACTCACCAAAATCCGTAAGACAAGCTTAGGCAGCATCTACTTTTTTCCTACCTTTTGCTGCGCCTCTTCGTCTTCGCCGTCTTTTGTTTTTCTCTCTCTCTTTTAGCTTGTTCTCTTTTATTTAATTTTTTTGAATACTTCAATTACACGAATCCCAAGTGTGTGTATGAGAGTGTGTATATAAGCACGTTTCCACGTATTGCGAAGGTTTGCGAGGAAGGGGCGTGTCAGGGGGGGGGCTAAAGGGGCGCTTAACTGAAAGATCGCCAGACACATTGCACTTAAGCTTGAAGTTAAACGACGACGTCTACAGCGACACCGAGACTGGCAGCCAGCCCCAGCGTCAAAGTTCAAGGTGTACAAAATGTTGAGAAAAAAAAAACGAAGATAAATCTCCCATGAGAGTGCACAGAAAGAAAATACCTACCTCTTTTTAGTGATTACTGATCATAAACAAAATGTAACTTATTAAAAGAGGATGAAAAACTGTAAATATCTTTGATATTTAATAATAAACAAATTAAAAGATGAAATACATAGTTGACAATGATCAACAACTCACCCGTTTTTGTGCAATAAACTTAATATTTTCTTAACAAACTTAAGCGAACTTAAAAATTCGTTTATATATATATAAATTAATTTATAATTTTTTCACCGTGTCTTTTTGGTATTATCAAAGATAATAACTTTGTGCTTGTTGCTGCCTTATTTGAAATTGTTCAAGACCTAAGCGTGCTCATCACCATCGAGCTCTCATTGCCGAAGCTCATCATCGGCGTCACATTATCGTTGACGACGACTGGCGCACATTTAAAAATAGTCAATTATTAATTGAAGAAATGACTAATTGTGCAATTGACGTTTGCTTTGCTCTCTGATTTGTTTTTGTCTTGCCTTTCATTTGGTTTTGTTTTTTGCCAGTTTTTTTTTAAACTAGTAAGGCAATAATGCGGTTGTGGGACGAATGCGTTAAATTCAATTGATATATGTATATATTATTTATTTATTTTGTTTTCCCTATGAATCAGGTGTGAGGAGATGGTGTCAAGATTTTACTCAGAAAACGTAAAGCCTTTTAAGGCTTTAAAAGAAAATAAATTCAATTTATTTGGCAAGCCATTTTTTTGTTTGTCGCTGAAATTGTTAATAATAATTGAAGGTGAAACTATACAGATGTGGTATATGAACGATGTGAAAGATTGACCTATTTATTAGAATATTTATGGAGGCCATAGATCTTTAGTTGAAAAAATATATTTATTTGAATTTTGTAAAGAAATATTAAAACATACTAAAGGTATTTATTTATTTATTAATATTATTTCTTTCAAATCCCTATTTAAATTTTAATTAAGAGTAAAATTGTTTATAGATGTGTTATAAGCTAGCTAGGATTTATATAAAATCTATAGATAAATCAAAAATGTAAAGTAATAATATATTTTCAACCCCCTGGGTGGGAGCTTTAAGTTCTTGAAAAAATACTCTCAATTATCCTAACCGATTATCCAACAACGGATGTGCGGCAATTAATCAACACTTCCGCTGTGGCTAAGCTTTTACAACACTGCTAGCTGCTTGCCTGTGCATTGTCACCTGAGTATTGACTGTGTGTGTGTGTGTGTGTGTTTACCTTGTCATTGAGCTATCTCAGTCTGTCTCACCCCTCCCCCCTGAACCCCCTCTCCTTCCCCGCTGTTTTTATCGAAATGTAATCATCTCCAGCGGTGACTTGGAAAACAAAAAGTTAAAAAAAAAGAGAGAAAAATTAGTTGCCATGGCTGTTTGTTTTACTTTTTAATGTTGTTTTAATGGCAGCTGTGTGTGAGCTGTGCATTTGTATTGCCTTTTGTTGTATTTTTTTTTGCGTGTGATGCTGAATGCGACGATTGCTTGGAAGTGTCTCTGTGTGTGTGTGTGTGCACATTTTCATTAACGCTTATTTGTTAATGGCTTTCGTTGAGTTTTCTCCTACTCGTGTCTACCTGCTCATAAATCAATCAGAAAAATATACAGAAAATATTTGTCAATTGAGGAAATGGCTTACAAAAATTATTTCATTTCAAATTCAGGGATTCTGTAAGGAATTTTAAGATATTTGTCACACCTTAGAATATGCTCAGACTTTAATCTCTCTGAGAAATGTGAGTCATTTGATTTGATCCCAAGTTAAGCAAAAACATTATAAATTAAATGACTACAAGGGATTATTTTACTAACGCGAAAAAACAGATTTGGGACAGCTGACTGAGTCACCATTACACTTAATCCAGGTTAAATGAATTATTTAATTGGGTATAATAAATTCAATGCAGTGTTATCACAACAGGTATTCCGTATTCCGCTTTTTTTTCTACTGGGTTTATTTCTTTATTTCCCCCCCTAAATGGGGGACCTACTCATATTGTCGGCAAAACTAATAAAGACAACACACAACACAATTGAAGTTGTGCTGCAGCACATTAACGTATGCATAACCTCAAAACCCAATGTCACGCATATTATTTACTCTTTCAGCCTTAAGCGGGTCTCTATGCCTCTATCTCTAGTATCTCGCGTATCTCTCCACCTCCATTGCCTCCATTGTTCACAATATTTGCACGAGCGCCAGGCTGAAATGAACTCAAATAAAAATGAAATTAGCTAACAAGACGAGCCGTCAGTCATAAATAAGTTGCAAATAATATGCGCACGATGGACATAAAAATAAATAGTGCCAGATGGAGGAGCGAGCTCTCTATTAGCTATTAGTGTGTTGCATCACAGCGCACAGTGCATGCAAATTGTCTGCGTTTCATAACCACTCACACACTCGCTCACACACTAGCTTTAGCTATAGCAAAACGATACAAAAAAAAAAGAAAACAGTAAAGTAAAGACCCCTCTCATCCATTTATTTGACAATTGCCGTTGGCTTTGTCTTTTGGAATAATTGTCGTCGTCGTCGTCGAACTGAAAACGAAAGCATTAGCCACGGCAAACAATCGTAAATAGGCCCAGGGCAGGCAACAAGTGGGCGCAGTTTTTTTTTTGGCCCAATAAATATACATACAACAAAACGGGGCGGATGAGTAACGTGGTGTTTACATACTCGAATGGTGACTGTACTCAGTTTCGGGTACACACACGCACACCTGTACCCCCAGTGAAGAATATTCGCTAACTAATCTCTGAACATTGTGTTGTTGCCAGGTAACTGGTTTTTTATTTTATTTCATTTACTATTGGGGGGATTGTTTGCTTTCTGACTGGTAGTTTTGGAATTTTGCGGTGAATAATATGCCAATTGAGGCTTGTGTAATGCTTAGTGTTATGGGTTTTGTTATCGCATAATTATGATGTGTTTTTTCACATTGTTACAATACTTGCAAGTATTTTTAAAAATTACGAATTTGTTGTTAAGTTGAGTATTATTATTTAATGAAATGTAAGCACCTATATTGTTGTAGGACTGAAAGAATCTTGTATGTTCCGCATACCAGTGTTGGCAAACCATATTTAAAGCATTCAAAAGTTATTTATGGATTATTTTTGTTCTGGCATTTGATAAGATTTGAAATATAAATTTATATTTTATTTATAAGCACAAACTGTATTTAGAAAGTTGCAAAGCAAAGTGTTGTAAAAGTGCTTTTAACGCAAGATATTCGAATCAGTAAAAATACCAGTAAAAAATGAAATTAGAAATATTATCGTTTATCGAACCCAAGAAAGTTCCCATAAAATATGTTTAAAGGTGGCACATGTTTGCCAAATAATTATTTGATAGTGATTCGAGACGCTGTTGGCGCTAAAGTAATTTTTTGTGCAGTGTTGCAGTGTTAATGACAAGATAGATATCCCCCCATACACCATCGTTTTATCAAAGGCTTGTTCCTATTTGCCAATTTCTAATTGTTTTTCCCCCTCCTGTGTTGTGTTTCCCTATGGTTTTTTTTTTTGTTCGGTGAGGCATATAAAATATTTTTAGGCCAATTGCCATTGCCCTGAGTTTTTTGTGTGTATATAAAGTTAGATAAGATATGCACATGATTTCATGTAAACGTTATTTACTGTCGTTGTTGCTGTTGTTGTTGTCACGGCTGCGAGCGGAAGTGACAGTGGTGACAACATTAACTTGATTTTATTACCATTTTAACCAATTTTTGTCTACGTGTTGTTGTCGGTGTTGTTGTTGGGGGCCAAAGCTAAACCACAAATCGTGCACTTTGAATTTGATGGCCAAGTAAACCAACATTTCTTCGATCCCAAACAACTCACGTAGCTGTGCAGTTGTAGAAAAAGTTGGGGAATTTAAATAAAGTTGCATGAAATATAGGATGTTGGCTCGTTTGTTTTTTGTTACTTACTTACATTTGTTTGTAAAGGTAAATGAGAAATGTAATTTTTTATATAGTATTTTTACTATTATTGGTAGATTTATTTTACTATTTCTTGCGAGCTTTAAAATACCAAAATTAAAGTACTTTGTACTTGGGAACTTTAAGTGCGTTCATTACAGCAACTTCTTCTCCTCTTCCCCCTCTTACCCTATAAGCTTTATTACCAATTTTGGGGTATTATTTTTCGTTTTGTAAAAAACCCCATTGCAATTATAATTTCTAGCTCCATTGTGTCACAAAAAAGGGTAAAAAAAACCAATGCCATACTGTGGAACGTATCTGAACGTGCTCAATGTCCGGCCCCATTTATAATTGGTATCATTCCGTCGGTCAGTGCTGATAAGCGTCGTCATGCCCAGTTATGTAATTTGACCCAATTAAGATTATCGATTCCATATAACAATGAAAATTTCAGGGTAACCCCTCTCTCCGCTCACACACACACACACACACACACACACACACACACACATCACGGGCTAAAAATTAGCTTTTCCGAGAGCCCCATAAAAAAAAACAAAAAACTTTCCATTGATTGACAAGTTAATCTCCAGTCAGCAGTCGCCTGCCTTCCCCCCTTTCCTCCCGAAAATCAGTCAAATTTGTCAGTTAGATAAACCAACAAATGGCAAATAACAGACAATGTATCTGTCCGTCCGTGGGGTGTGTGTTTTTTTTGTTTTTTTTTTGTGTGCGTGTATTTTGCATGCGACGGTACGTTGGCAATTGACAAAAACAATTAACGGCAATCTATCGATGGGGGAGGGAAGGCGTGTGTGTATGGGTGGGAATGAGGGGGAAAATGATTGCATAACGGGCCTTCGGCCTCATCGAGGGGGACAAACAGAAAAAACAAGAAATTAAACCGAAACTCATCAGCCTATTGATGATACCAACTCTTCGATGGAATTTAGCATGCTACCTTGAAGCGTGTTGGTACTTTTGTATATTTCAAATCGTTTCTTAAAATCTGTGAATAAAATGAAACTTATATATTTATGAAATAGCAAGAAAACTATAAGGTTATTACCCTCCCTCAAGATTTCACTTATTTCATTTTTGGCTTAAAAAACATCAAAATTGTATAGGGTTTTTTGATCATAACTTGGCTTAAACTCAACCGATTTCAGTCTGGTTTGGGTTTTCCTTCCTAGTTTTTACAGGAGAACATTTCTGCTTTTAAAACTCGATATGTAATTTTTTGTCAAATTTTTGACGATGTAAACCCTTACTTTTTTTTTTTGAAAAGATTTGTACATTTTCATCCCTTTAAGTGTTGGTCAACGCGCCAAGAAGCCCTTAATCCTCACTCCCCACTGCTCTTTACTAAATCACCAAATAAAAACGATAGCGCTGAGAAAATGCCCGACAAAAGAACTAATTGTTCTTGTGAGTTGGCACTTTGCAGAACAGAACACGAACTCCATGGGTGCGCACAGTGGGGCCAAATGGGGCGGGGACAGTGGGACAAATTGGTAGAAGTAGGAAGGGAATGCCTAATGTATTTGCGTGCTGTGCTAATTGCGGCATAGCTGATGTTTTCATTTCTCATTCGTGAGGTGTCTCTCTCTCCACCCTCTTTTAATTCCATTATTTGGTGTCTCTGAAATGTGTGTGTGTGTGTGCCTTTTATTCATTGTGTTTTTTTTTTGCCGCTGTCATATATTTTCTTTACGTGCGCGATTTTGTTTGCTTTTCAGCTATCTAGAACATTTAAGCCTAATTTGCTTCATTAAATCGTCACATTTGTTATTTTTCTCCATATGTATTTTGTTCTCTTTCCCATTTGCTTGTACCTTTTATTTATTCTTTCTTTGAGGATGAAAAATTGACGTCAAGCTGATGAGTTCCTCTGAGGTTGTATTAACTTAAGACTGAGAATAGGGGGGGAGCCCTATAAACTATAAACTTTGATATATCAGATGTTTTATGGGTGGATTTTAATGTCTAACCATTAATTTGATAATTTATACAGAGGTGGGAATTTGTCTTTTATTTTATTACTGGTCAGTAATTTTGATATTATTTAATTTTGTTGTAGGTATTTTTATTATGGTTTCTTTAAGAAATATTTAAGAAGCAGCAAAGGAAATGTCTTGTTATTTAATTATTATAAATTATTATATGTTTTTAGATAGCAAATAATATCTAAAAACATTAAATAATTTATACCAAGAAGATCTTATAATATATTGATTTTATGATAGGTCTTATTATTATTTATATGAAATATTAAACTTTCTAAGAGAATCTCCAAGGTATTCCCTAGTCCACACAGTTTTCTTTTATATGTTTTTATTTTTAAGGAAAGAACTGTCGGCAACTTGATAAATTACTGATGTTCTTGTCTCAACACTTAATGAACAGCTGTTTAGGGAATAAATTCTAATGTAATTAAAATTTCCCCAGCTATTTTTTTGGTTGCTCTTTTTTCTACGCTTTGTTTTGCCGCCGCAGCCGATGTTCATTCATAAAAATGATGCTATATATGTGTCTGTGAACACACACATGTATATATTTATAAACTATATAGTTTATTTGGTCAGTTTGCCTCGACCAAACGCTTGATAGCCATCGCTTGCGCATTTTAATTATTTTGAGGAGGAAAATCAACGCGCCTTGAAAACGAAATGAAAAGAAGAAAACCGAAAAACAAAAAGACAAAATAATTATTGAAATTAAAAGTGACTGGCGGCCGACGATGCTCATTATTATAATTATTATTACTATTATTTAAACGTAAAGAAAAGTAAAAGCGATGACTAGAGGGAGGTGTCTGGCTTTTTCTACATTTTTCTTCATTTTCCTTATTTAATTTGATAGATTTTAAAATGCGTTGCGCATACGCAATAACAGTTTTTCTCTCTCATTAAATGTTTTGGTTGTTTTTTCTTTTTTCTTTTGGTTGCTTCTGTTTTTATCCATTTTTCGTGTGGTTTGTTGTTCCGGTGGTCAAACGTGAGTTTTGTTGTTCCTTCTTTGCCTCAAGATGAACTCATTAATGTAGTTAAATGGATATTAAACATAAACAAAACAAAGCGAGGGGCAACTCAACTGAGGCGAAATTGAAACCCAAAGTTGGGTAAAACGTTTTACATTTATTACAAACAAAAACTTTAAATAATAATTATAATAACCCAAAGGTTTGCCTTACAGTTTAATTACTAAATAAATTAAATTGTAATGCCTTTATCAACGGCCAGAAAATGCAATATATTTTTAACTACGAAAAAACAAAAAACCCCATGTAATAATTTCCATTAATTTCCACTAGTACCAAATGTACATCGACCTCACTCATTCTGTGCTTGACTTGGGAATTAAAGTTTTAAATGTTTTTCTGTATAAATCCGCCAAATCATTTCCGCCACAGAGTGTGCGGCAAGCGATCAAAGCCGTAGAATGTATAAAAAAATCTAAATTAAATAAAATAAAATCGCAATTAAGTTTGAATCAGCAGCAAAGGAAGTGACGCATTGCGTTCCCCAATGAATCCACCGACTTGACTCTCTCTCTTTTCATTCATTCATAAAAGCAGCTGAAAATCAACTAAAAAAAAAGCTGTGAAAAGCAAAGAAAAAGGGGCGGCAGGATGCACTTAATCACGGAGAAGAGCGAGCGAGCGAGCAGCGAATCGGATATCAGGCCGGAGGAATGTGTGCTGCCATTGATTAGCAGCCCCTGTACAGGAATCAGAAATCAGAAATCCGCAAAACCCAAACCCCAAACCAAACCAAGCCGCAAACCCCTTCGCGACGACACCAACAGAAGCAGCAGTATGAGCTCATTTCATATCGTTTATTTCTTATTTGTGCTGTTTTTAGAGTTAGCCCTCTTCAAGTTCACGCCGTGGCGATAATAAATATGGCATGATGTCATTAAAATTTGTGTGCAAAAACCATATACAAAATATATATACATTGATATTTATTTGTATTTTTAAGCAAACACTCGGAAAGGAAACCAAATCCGGGGTGTGATTGAAATTTATCCTCAGCTGCTGAGGCTATTTAGTTATTTTATTCCAGGGTATTGTTCTTGGAAATCGATAGTTTTTTTGTTTTGTATTTATCAGTAAAACCAGGTGTCTTTATGTATAAGCTATACTTAACTGGAAGTCAGCTTTGGCGTTTAAAGATCTCTTCTGTTTCAAGGAATGCTTTATTTATTTAATCAAGATTATGCGTGAAATTCGATTTATAAATCGATATATTTTATACCTGTCTTACAAGTGCGATAAATGGTTATTCTGTTTCATATATTGAAAATAATCGAAACAGAAACAAGTATATTTATCTTCTCTACAATTAAGCCTAGAATGTAAAAATAAATTAAATATGTTATCGACATTTTTAATATTTCCTAAAACATATCAAAGATTACAATATTTTCGATATAATATTAAGCGTCATATATTTGTCGATACACGATATCGTGCAGCCCTGACTTTGCAATGCAAATATATATTTAAAATATTTATGTGCATTTCCTGGGAACTCGAAATCGTCTGAGACTAAAGAGAAACACAGCAAAAAAGATACTCGTCGTAAAGTCAAAACAAAACCTTGCCCAAACCTGAAACTATTTGCGTATCTATTGACGTCATGGCTTGTCCCGTGAACCGTTGCCCTCTCCCCCGGAGGCAAGTTCATATGTCAATTGTGTCAAATTTAATTGGATATTCATACACATATTTGGAAGCAGCCAGGCAGCCTTCCTCCCAGCTCTGAAAATAGAATCTTTATGCCATTTGTTAATGTAAATATCAAGTGCACACACCAAATGGGGAGGCAAACAAACAAACAAACAAACAAACAAACAAACAAACAAGCAAGCAAGCAAACACTTTGTTGAAAGCCAAATTATAAAAGCCAGATTTTTTGGACTTGGACTTTTAGTGCCTAGTTTTCCGCAAACGAAAAGTAAATTATGAAATATAAACATAGTGTTTGCAAAGTAAGAGATCATTTACGGTTTTGTAGCTTTTTGTTGCCTCAGTTTCCATGAATTCCACTTGTTGCCATATGAAATAAGCTAAGTTCAGGCCTTAAGCGGTAGATTTTACTGCTTCCAGAGTAACGATTATCAGGAAGCGAAACCTTAGATATATCAATTTAGCAACCAAAAACCGAAAAACCAAAAACAAAAAAAACCTTGTGTGTGCTGCTGAGTGCAGTTTTGTTGTCACAGTGCCAGGTGAAATCATAAGTACTAATAAAAATCTATACCAGATATAACCGCATGTGCTAGATGTGATATATTATATCATATGTGTATATGCAATTTGTGTGGGGGAATTATACAGCGAGTGCCAAAAAGAAGGGGTTCATTATTCATTCATATCGTGAGCTTTCCATTTGCAACTATAAAATACAGCGACAACTTTGCGTCAATAAATTGGTAAATAATCAATATGCAGTGTTGCCTTATTAAAGGCTACTTGTATTGGCCTTGAAAGGTGAGACAAACGTACATACAGACTATGTTGACATTTCGGTGACACATTTTTGTCACAACACTTGACAGCTGGGCACGTAAACTTTCTACGTAACTGACTGATTCATCATAGCAAAACGTTTTCCTTGATTAATCACAGATTTATCTTTTGAACTGAGTAATGCTCTCTTACCCTTTTTCATTTAACTATCTCGGTAACCTCAGTTAATTTTGTGCGTTTGTTGTTTGTTGGTGGGGCTTTGGTGAATTAATTAATTATTTGAATAATATCTAATTGTGAGTAATGCTCTCGTACCCTTTTTCATTTAAATATCTTTGCAACCTCAGTCATCTTGCACATTGTTGGTGAAGCGTTGGTGAAGCCAGAATAGAACTTTCCCATGATATATATATAATTAGATAATGAAATATTCTATATTTATTATTTTCAGATTGCAGCACAATAATAACAACGAACAGTTAATACGAGGAAACCGCCCGGAAGTAAGCATTTCGATTCCACCGAAATAAGAAAAGACAACCAGCAGCAAGATGTCTCCAAAAGCGGTAAGTGGCCTAGGTAGTTAAATAAATATTTACCATTAGAAAACTACTTTCTTTAAATATATTAAACCGTACTGCTCAAAAATATTCCACAAGCCTAGCAGCCGTAAATTGTGGAATCAATTTCCAGAAGCTCTATCAAACTTTGACAGGAAACGTTGGTAAATTATTGAAGATTAGTTATTAACTCGAATCTGTTGTCAGCTATCAGTTGTCGGTCGGTGTTGTCAGAAATTGTCTGAAATGTTTGGAAATCCTTATCGAGAGCACTCGAACCAGAACTGAACTACCAATTGTCGTCAATTGCAGGAAGCGAGTTTTCTTCTGGCCCAAAAAGACGTCATGGTTGCTGTTATTGACGTCGTTTTTGTTATTATTTTGGTCTGTTAAGTCGCGCTGTGCCTGCAATCTTTGGCCATTTGCCCGAAAATTTCATCATAAATTTAGTTTTTTCTTTTTTTTTTGGCAGGAAAATGAGATTAAAAAGAGGGTCTCGACGTCATTGATATGGCTTCTTCCTCACTCCCTCTGCCTTATTATTAAATTGGGGAAAGAAATCACTCGCTCGTATCAGTCGAAGACATCAAGACTTTCCTCGGCCTGGTTATCAATTGATCACTTGATGGATGGATTGTTATGGGTTCATCATTATAGACACGTGATTGAGGAATGTGTGATTTGATTTCAGGGGGAATGGGAAATCATTTACAGTATATATAAAGGCAAGTTTGTTTTCTAGATAGTTTAGTCAGCTGCCATAGTTTTCCCTTTTGCTAAATTTCCATCCAAAAACCACCTTTAAGTCAATGCAAATCGTGCTTGGATGATTTCTCCATAACTTTCCCTTTTTTCGCCTTATAGTTTTTCCCCAATATGCACCTATATATATATGTATATGTATATATAATATATTTGTTGGTCTGTTTGCGATAGTTGGGGAGAGGTTAATTGCTGTTGGAGGCTCGGTCGGTCGCTTTGGAGCTTCAATAAAATAGAACTGACAGCCAACGCGTCGTATGATTGACGCTGATTTGTTTGCTGCCCACCTTTGGGGCTGGGTGGGTCTCTGCGGCTTTCTCACAGTCAACAAAATGTAGTTTTAAAATTGTATACACTATTAAATACATAATTTAGATTGATTTGTTTCAATTTCAAAAACTTGCAACTGTTAATTTTCACAGGGCAATGTAAATTCTTGTTCAACTTGTTAGATTTACCAAAAGCAATTATTAGTTGTATATATTTTTCAAGCAATTGCTATATGGCAAATATGGCAACATTTTGTTTATTTATTTGTGAAATGTAGAACATTTGTTCTTATTCAATTTCTTTTTTGTTAATTTTTTACTTGATTTAACTTTTTTATGCCATAAATTTAATTATTATGATTATAACAATTATATTGCTATAGAATAAATAAATTTGGATATTTTATTACTCAAAAATATTAGTAAAAATAATATTAACCAGAGGTTTAACCAAAGATTAAACTATGGATTATTCAGCAAAAAGTCACTGAATTTCTCCTGAGTTTTCCACTAACTTTGACCTACACTACACTGTGTGCAGTAGACCTAGTTTTGACCCCTATGGGCCGCCAGCCTGTCAAAGTGTCAGTTTTTCTTGTTGTCTATTTTTAGATGCACAATTAACATGCAATTTATATTAACTTGACAACGAGTCAACTCGGACAAATGTCTGCGAAGCCCCCAGCCGCCCCTTTGGACAGAAATTAAGTTCACTTTTGCCGCGTGTTTCCCTTAGTCTCTGCGCTTCTTGCTTCTTTTATTTTCCACCGATTTCCCCCCCCATACCTTTCCTTCTTTCTCTGCTTTCCATCGAAGTCTTTTATTTTTGTGTGTTGTTTGGCTTAAAAACGTGCCGTGACTTTTCCATTTTCCTCAGTTGCCGCTGGACAACAGAATCGCATTGAACGCGCGCGCGCTTTGTGTTTACTTGGATCGCCGCCGCTGTCGCATTCCCGTGCTTTTCCGAATTTCCACGGGGGTCTTGTGAATCTAATAGTTATTATTTGCCCAGCTGGCGATTAGCATAGAAAAGCGTAATAATTCAAAAATTACTGCGAAAACCTTTTTCGGTGCCCAAAATGGTTGTCGTCTCCGCCGACAGCCGCGTCCGTTTGCCGCGTTATGGCGGAGTCAGTGTCAAACGGAAAATGGTATGCCGCAATTTTCCAGGAAAACCGTTTCATATTGTCTTTTTTTTCTGGTTTTAGTGGATAGTAAATGCACAAAGCATTTTTGTGGCTTCCGCTGCGAAAATGAGACAAAATCAAATATTTTTTTGGACATGAAAAATGCACTAAAACGGGTTTTTGTTGATTTTAACTTCCGTTGGTGTAGTTGTTGTTGGTGTTGTCTTTTATGAGGGGGGAAAAACAAAAGAAATAGGAAAACACAGAGACAGAAACAGAGTGGCAACCACGATGGTTGCATTAACCCAAAAACGTTAATTGGATTGAAATGAAAAACGTTTTTAATTTCCTAGCATTGTGTCACGTTTGATTTGCATTCACCCAAAACAATGCGCCGAAACTGTGAACTACAAAACGATAAAAGCTAGAAACTTGAAACTTAAAAGAAAAACGAATGGAACGATGGGGAATTTACTTTGGAAAACTCCAAATTTTGAGTTGGTTTTGACAAGTTAGAATTGCCAGGCAGTATAATGGTAATACAAAGCTAGCACTTTCTATAATTTAAATTTAGTTTAAAAAGTGTATTATTCATTTGAATGCAGTTAGATTTAGCCAGAAAATTACTAATTAAGCTGACTGAGACCAGGCTAAGAAATTTGCTCAAGTTTAACTCTGAAAAATGCTTATATTTAGTTAAAAAAAAAATAGAATTACAAGCTAACAGAGCAATTCACTGTCTTGTGTCAGTTAGGGCTTTGTGAAATACTTTTTTAGGGGAATATTTCCAGGGCTTTAAAGGAACTTTAAATAAGGAATTGTATAAAAATATGTGAATTTTGAACTGTAAACGAAGTAATGCTTTATTGGTTATGTTAAGGAGTAAAATATAAAGAAACCTTTTGCACCATTTAAATGTTAATATAAATATTATACCAATATAAATTAATAACTTTTATTTAATATAGTTTTTGTACAAAGCCTGGTGGCATTTCCATTTTAAACCCTTTATTTGCGTATTACCTTAAATAAAAATAGAGGCCACAGTAATAAGTACAGTTGTGTTCAGTACAGTTGTGTTCAGTACAGTTGTGTTCAGTACAGTTGTGTTCAGTACAGTTGTGTTCAGTACAGTTGCCACTTTACGCGCTTTTGTCATGTGTCCAAAGTGGGTGGCATTTCAGGGTTTACACTCTACATTGTAAGTTAGCTACTACAGGTGAGCGGAAGAGGGGTTCCTCTACCTATTGGTAACATTTCTGGGGGCCCAGTGAAGGCTCCTCTCTCTCTCTCTCCCCTTTAACCCTTACCTCCCTTAACCCTGTCTTGGCTTCTATTTATTTCCATTTCTTTGGCTCTTTGCTGTCATTGTCTATCATGCCTGATTGATTTTTTGCTGTATTCCGAGCGTGATTTTTCACTGCGGCCCGCTTTCCTTTCTCTCTTCTTTATTTTCAAAGTGATTTCCACCTAGTTTTTCTCCCTCCCCCGCCTTTCCCCTCGGTTCCCTCTTTCCCTCTTTTGAGAAAACGTGCGTTTTGAGTCGAAAGCCCGACTTATGCAAGCTGCCAAGTGAGCTGCTTGCTGTTGCCATCGAATTCAATCCCCTGGCGCGAAATGAGAGCTCTTGGCGCTGGCACGTGCCCTCCTCGCATGTTGGCTCAAATCCCGTTAATCCATCGACGACCCCCAAACAAGACCCCACAAAAAAGTACCCCCTTGAGGCACATAACAACTTCATATATTTGCTCAGCTGAAGAATGAAATTGATTTCGAGGATATATATTTGAGATATAGCTTGGTTTTTTTTTACTTCTTAGGTTCATAAATAATATTACAACCGGAGGCTGAGAAGAAGTAATACAAATGTGAGGTTGATAATAGGTTTAAAACCAGAAAGAAAGCCAAGTTTGGCAAGCCTCAGTGTTTGTAAACCCTTCAGAATTTGGAATTTATTTGGAAAATAGTTTACAGCTTAGTCAAAAATGCATTTTGTGTGCTAGTTTTTATAAACTTTCATATTAAAACTATTCTGCAAGCAGTTTTATGAAAGATTTAATATCTTTTATTGTTCAACTTAGTTTTAAATGTTGTTTTAAAAATACTAAACTCGCGCTTTAACTTTGACAGCCGTCTCATGTTTATAATTTTATTTTAAAGTATGCCACAGAGATCATTGAACACTTTGAAACCATTTGAATTAGAAATAAATATTTAATAGTATTTAAAAATAATTGTTATTATTTTATTTTCTGCAGCTAAATGTGCGCGTCACGACAATGGACGCGGAACTGGAGTTCGCCATCCAGTCGACGACGACGGGCAAACAATTGTTTGACCAGGTGGTGAAGACGATCGGCCTGCGTGAGGTGTGGTTCTTTGGCCTCCAGTACACCGACTCAAAGGGCGATCTGACATGGATCAAGCTGTACAAAAAGGTAAGAAGATAGTAAGGAAATTGTAGAATCGGATCATTAATAGCGATTTTATTAAACTTTAAATGAGAAATTAGGGAAATTAAGCGATTAAAATCACTTCAGGGTTTAATTATAAACCCAAAAGCAATTATCTACAGAGTTTTATGTCTAAAATTTTCATTTAAACTATTTGCAAACCAAGTTCTTTAAGGAGAGTATTTAGTTTAGTTTAGAGTTATTTAATACACTATATATGTATATAATATATGTGCTATATAACATAATGTAGCCCGAATCGCCGGCCATAAAGACCATGAAATATTTGAAGCGTGTGAAGAAGTATGTGGACAAAAAGACAGCCGCCGACAGTAATGGATTGAATCAGGCGGAGACGAGCGAAGACGATGACGATGCCGATGATATGGTGGGAATATAACTGAAAATATCTGAAGAAAAACCCCCCCATAGAAGTCAAAAACCCCCCAGCTAGATCAAGAAACCATAGTTCCATAGCTCCATAGCTCCATAGTAAATAATGATCCTTGTTTTTTGCATATAGAACCTCTCAAAGAGTAGCCTAAGTTTAGTGTGTTTACCCATCTGATGTACAAATATTCTCACTAATATAAATATTTATAACAAAATCTATGTATAATTTAATGCTGCACAACAACAACAACACAGACTGGATCAATGCCGTTCTCGACATGGGTAACACTTGACAGCAAATGCACTAAATATAAATTATAACTACTACTACTTTATTTACAAATTGTTATTTTATTTTATTTTTTATGATATTTGCCAGCCTAATTTAGTATCTTTAATGAGTAGTGAAGACTGTTTCGTATTGTTTATTATGCAAAACTCAGCTAGAAAGTATTTAAAGAGCTTGCAGCTAGTTCTTTTTTTATTTATAACTATTTTAAACTATTTAACTGTACTGTTTCCCTCTATCTATCGTTTATAATTAATACATTTAATTTTCTCTGCATGTGTAGGTGATGAATCAGGACGTGAAGAAGGAGAATCCATTGCAGTTCCGATTCCGCGCCAAATTCTATCCGGAGGATGTGGCCGAGGAGCTGATCCAGGACATTACACTGCGCCTGTTCTACCTGCAGGTGAAGAATGCCATACTGACCGACGAGATCTATTGTCCGCCCGAGACATCCGTCTTGCTGGCCTCGTATGCCGTCCAGGCGCGTCACGGCGACCATAACAAGACCACACACACGGCCGGCTTTCTGGCCAACGATCGCCTGCTGCCGCAGCGCGTCATTGACCAGCACAAGATGTCCAAGGAGGAGTGGGAGCAATCGATTATGACCTGGTGGCAGGAGCATCGCAGCATGCTGCGCGAGGACGCCATGATGGAGTATCTGAAGATTGCCCAGGATCTGGAGATGTATGGCGTTAATTACTTTGAGATCCGCAACAAGAAGGGCACCGATCTGTGGTTGGGCGTCGATGCACTCGGCCTTAATATCTACGAGCAGGACGATCGGCTGACGCCGAAGATTGGCTTCCCCTGGTCCGAAATTCGTAACATTTCGTTTTCGGAGAAGAAGTTCATCATCAAGCCGATCGACAAGAAGGCGCCGGACTTTATGTTCTTTGCGCCGCGCGTTCGCATCAACAAGCGCATCCTGGCCCTCTGCATGGGCAACCATGAGCTCTATATGCGTCGCCGCAAGCCGGACACCATTGACGTACAGCAGATGAAGGCGCAGGCGCGCGAGGAGAAGAATGCCAAACAGCAGGAACGGTTAGTAGTTGCTCATCGATAGATATGTGCTGAAATTGTCTCTTAATTGACATTGGATTCCATTTCAGCGAGAAGCTGCAGCTGGCTCTGGCCGCTCGCGAACGCGCCGAAAAGAAGCAGCAGGAGTACGAGGATCGGCTGAAGCAGATGCAGGAGGAGATGGAGCGCTCGCAGCGCGATTTGCTCGAGGCCCAGGAGATGATCCGCCGCTTGGAGGAGCAGCTGAAGCAGCTGCAGGCCGCCAAGGATGAACTGGAGCTGCACCAGAAGGAGCTGCAGGGTATGCTGTTGCGTCTCGAGGAGGCCAAGCATCTGGAGGCCACCGAGAAGGCCAAGCTCGAGGAGGAGATTATGGCCAAACAGATGGAGGTGCAGCGCATCCAGGACGAGGTCAATGCCAAGGATGAGGAGACGAAGCGCCTGCAGGACGAGGTGGAGGAGGCCCGCCGCAAGCAGGTCAGTGTGGTACGATATCGAATGCTATGTTGGTTCTATAAAAACACACACCTGCATTCCATTCGCACTGATGGCAATAATGATGACCCCAAACTCATGACTATTACTCATTAACAAATGTTAAAACTATAATCTAATTAATATATATATATATTTGTTGCTGTATTTCCGCAGGCCGAGGCGGCCGCCGCTCTGCTGGCCGCGTCCACAACGCCGCAGCACCATCATGTGGCCGAGGATGAGAACGAGAACGAGGAGGAGCTGACAAACGGCGATGCCGGCGGTGATGTGTCGCGCGACCTGGATACCGACGAGCATATCAAGGACCCCATCGAGGACAGACGCACGCTGGCCGAGCGCAACGAGCGCTTGCATGATCAGCTCAAGGTGGGTTTGCAGGCACATGAAAATGCTTGGAAAATGTGGTTAATAATCCTATAATCTCCTTTATCTTTGTGGCAGGCCTTGAAACAGGATTTGGCGCAGTCGCGCGATGAGACGAAAGAGACGGCAAACGACAAGATTCATCGCGAGAACGTGCGCCAGGGAAGGGACAAGTACAAGACGCTCCGCGAGATCCGCAAGGGTAACACAAAGCGTCGCGTAGATCAGTTCGAGAACATGTAAAGATATATGGCCAGATAGATAGAGAGAGCGAGATAAATACGCGCAGCAAGAGAGAGAGAGAGAGAGAGAGAAGAGGGGAGCCGAGTCTCCAAAACGAAAGGAAAGAAAGATATAATAACCACCACCAACAACAACAAGAACAACAGCCCTCTGCCGTTGTTCCATAATTATGATGATAATGTTAATAACGATGATGATGATGAAGGAGAAGAAGCAACAAATATAATTCCGGTCGCTGGCCGAACGCCTGGCAGCGACCACCCCGTTTTTTTGCAACTATTACACCGCCCAACGCCCACTTTTCACCTTTCTATCAATTCAGAACCAGAAATCAGAAAAACATCTAAACAACAAATATATATTTACTATATATATATATACATACATTTCTCCTTTTCCCAATGGCTTCTCATAGAGAAAACGGAACGAATAGTAATAGAAATCAAAAACTCAACAACCACAACTATTACAAGAAAACAAAACAAAAAGAAAACGTAAAACAACTATTTGCATTTTTCCCCCGTTATAATTATTATTTTTATTATATTATATAATTACTATTTTTTTTTTAAATTTGTATAATTAAATAAGAGAGAACTTGATTGTTTCTTAAAATTAAAAACAAAAACTTGAGAGAGAGAGAGAGAGAGAGAGCAACAAACAAACAAAACAGAGAAAAAATAAATATTATATAAAATATTTTTCTTCTTTAAATCTATTTTTGTTTTGAAAGAATACAAAAAGGAAAAAACAAACAACAAAAACTATTGTGAAAAAAACCAAACAAAAAGTTTTTAAATTAAACAATAAAAATGTAAAAGAAAACAAAAACGAACAACTGTATTTTAATTAACATATACAAGGAATTCTGCATTCTTTCTTTAGAAAACATTAGAAATCTTGCATTAGAAAAGTTCTCCAATAAAAACTCAACCGATTTGGCAAATTTTTGATATTTTTGGCGTAATCTGCGATCAAATTGGCCGTTTTCCGGCTTGGGGCAATTTTGCATTTTTTTCGAATATTTTGTATTGCATACTTTTGGGGTTTTGCTATATGCGAATTTTTTGTATAGCATAGTTTTAGGGGGCTCAAATAAATCAAGTTTTTCTTGCTGCTGATTTCTGTTCGCCTGGTACTTCAGCCTGGTACCTTAAGAAAAAGGGAACGAGAGATGGCCACCAGTGATGCTCATCTAGCTACCAGCCACCAGAGATGCTCATCTAGCTATATTGCAATATTGGGACCCCAGCTTCAGCTGGTAACATGCCATTTTCCCCCAATATTGCAATATAGCCAGATGAGCATCTCTAGCCAAATGAGCCATGTGCGCAGCCGGCGGCTCGGACACACATAAGATCCGCTGCAGGGCGACTATTTGTCGCTGGAGCACCGCGTGTCCATGGGCGACATGTCCAACCGGCAGACAGAGCTCCGGCTGCAACAGTGCTTCCGCCTGCTCAAGATCTGCGATTACGACTACGAGTTGTGGGACGAGGACGCGTGTCCCTGGAAGCCTCAAATCCCAGACCCAAGAACAAAGCGCATTTGTCAAGCAATAGGTAGGAGTTGACATAAATTTTTTGATATTGTAATAGTTCAAATTTAAATTTCACGTCTAACGTATTTTTCAAATTTTAGTGTTGGAAAGTGCGAAACTATCGATAATTATGTAAGCTCTGGAACTATTTAAGTGTGACCAGATACATTTGCAGACGCACTGCCGCAGTTTTTGTGCAAACACGTGCATTTTGCAAACATTTTCTTAACGAGCTGCCGCCTTTTTTACGGCCCAGCAGCAACAAGAGGACTACCTGGACATGATCGAGCACCTGCCGCAGGAGCTGCGAGACCGCTTCACAGAGATGCGTGAGCTCGATCTTGCAGTGCAGAGTCAGTCGTCCCCTTAAACAATCTTTAGTTGCAGCGCCTAATCCTCCATCCCCTCTATCCACAGGCAACATGGACTCGCTGGACAAGAAGACAATCCATAACAGATTTTCCTTTCCTAAAACCAACTTGACTATTGTGTAGAAGTTTGTTAGAAGTAATAAACCACCATAGTCTTTTAGCTACAATTTTGTCAAGAAGTTTTGCTAAGCATGAGTTCAGCGAAATAGGTCGATATGATGAGATCATTGTTTTTTCATTATTTGGTTTCAATATGGGTATAATGAGGCTGAGCTTGTATTGTTGTGGTATTACATCACCCAGTATTGCGTTATATAAGTTTATAACTCTGTTTTTAATTTCTCTGGGAAGTGCCTTAATCATGCAAAAAACAACAACAACCAAATTCGGCTGTGTGGTTGTTGTTGTTTTTTGAAAATGCAGGCATAATTCACATAAATTTAACAAGCTGGGGGTTTCTGAATACCAGGCGAACAGAAACAGCAGCAAGGTGCCCAGCAGCAAGTAGATTGTGAGTGAGCGAGATAGGTGTACAATCTTTTTGCCTAATGCTTGTTTATAAGCTAGAGCGGGATGTCAATATTATTCTTAGCTCTAGCGGGGATTTGATCTTGTGCTTCTACTTCCCACCATGGGCTTCATACTCAAATCATGCTAATAAATAGTACAGTGGGCATTATTATAATAAATAATTTGTTTAAGCAGTGCAAGCGCGATGAGCTGCAACACAAGTCTATCGACACGGAGTTCCACAGCCTGAGCGGCGAGTACTTCAAGGTGATGGAGGACGCCGACGAGCAGGTGGCCATCGCGACGCAGATCCATGACCAGCCAGCGGCACCGCAAGCCGGAAAAGCGTCGCGAGACCATCTGCACGGTGCCTGTTCATGAAAAGCGCGCTAATCTTAACCACTCACTGCCCGTTGTCGCTTCGGGCTCGGCCGCCGCACCGGGACCTACAACCTGCAGCAGCTTGGCGGAGGAGCCTCCGCTTCCATTGCGGCAGCTGCCACTCAAACGATCGTGGCCACCCAGCAGATGCAACAGGGCCGCAGAACAGCCACTCTAAAGGCCAGCTATGAGGCGGGACAGAGTGGCACACAGCAGCCCGGCGGAGCAGCAGCAGTGGCGGCCGGAACTGCTTTGGCAGGAGCGCGCGCAGAAAAGCAAAGAAGCAACCGGCGATGCAGGCGACCCGCTGCTCGGTGTTGACAAGCATTCGCAAGAGGAACCGGAGGAGGTTCTAATTAGCCTAGATGCGAACCCCGACCGCAACCGCAAGGCTGAGGCAGAAGCGGAAGCCGAAGCCGAGTCCCTCACAGATGCTTCTGAAACACTGCCGTCCAAGTCCCCCCAAGATGAGGAGGAAGGGTAGCCCACCTCCACCAACTCATCCGCATCTGCATCGACTCCCGGAGTTGTGGGACGAGGACGCGTGTCCCTGGAAGCCTCAAATCCTAGACCCAATTTTTCCTGAGTTGACATAATTTTTTTGTTATTCTAATAGTTCAAATTTAAATTTAACGGCTAACGCATTTTTCAAAATTTAGTGTTGGAAAGTGCGAAACTATCGATAATTCTGTAAGCTCTGGAACTATTTTAGTGTGACCAGATACATTTAAGACAAAAATGCACTATGTCAACTACGGAATATTCGGGATTTCAAAAGCTTTCCTTTGCAGACGTGTTTTGCCGCAGTTTTTGTGCAAACACGTGAATTTTTTTTTTGCAAACATTTTCTTAAATGTGGTGGCCGGAACTGCTATGCCCACCAGCGGCGCCGTCGGAGCCACCAGCAGCGCGCATCACTCTCACCACTCCCAGACGCACCACACCAACCACGGACATGGACATGGGCATGGGCATGGAGCCGTTGGTTTGGCGGGAAACGCCGGCAATGTGGCTGGAGGCGTTTCTGCAGGAGTGGCCAGCATGACCCTGTCCACCACTGCGCTAGCTCCGGGCGCACTCCGGCTGGATCCGTAGGGGAATAGCATTAAATCGTAACGTATAGCACTTGTAAAAACCATCTATACTGAAATAAAATCACTTTTGATCAGAGTTTTCAGCATGTTTCTTGGTTTTTTTTTGGGCCGGCGTATTACAGGCAAAGGAGTCATTTCCGACCCTATAAACCATATATATTCTTGATCAGCATCATCAGCCGAATCGATCAAGCCATGTCCGGGAAGAAAAGGAAGCGACCCATTTTTTGAAAAATTGAGTGCACCATTTGCACTAAAATTCATCCTCCATCTGCTGATTCTGTTCGCCTGGTACCTCAGATTCAGAAATCGTTGAATTTTAACTAAATCTCGGCAAGATTGAGGCCTACAACAACATTTAACAAGTTGTGGGTTTCTGAATACCAGGCGAACAGAATCAGCAGCAAGGTGCCCAGCAGCAAGTAGATTGTGAGTGAGCGAGATAGGTGTACAATCTTTTTGCCTAA